>NQII01005274.1:130315-166149 GCA_002778355.1 Clitarchus hookeri | reverse complement strand
GACGATGCACTGCAAGCTAACCAAACTGGCAAGTTTGGATCATAGTGAGCTAATACCTTTGATGATTTAACATTTCCTTTACAGTTGCAAAAGCATCATCACACTGTACCAACCAATTCCACTTGCAACCCTCCTTAAGCAAATCATACAATGATTTGCTTACGGAGCTAGACAAGGAAGCTAGATAAGGAAGAAACTTACTGTAGTACTCCACTAATCCTAAAAAAGGTCATAACTGTGATACATTCAGTGGTTTGGGTGCATTTTGTACAGCTTCGACTTTTTCAGCTTGTGTGCTAATACCATTTTGGTCCACAACATGTCCTAAGAATGAAACTGAGCACAACAAAAACTGACACATGTTCTTGTTTACCTTAAACCCAAATTCATGCAAATGATTGAAGACATGTTCCAGGTTCTTGAAATGGTCTTCTGCATCCTTCCCTGTAACCAAAATGTCATCCTGAAAACTGACAATACCTTCCAGACCTTGTAACACTTGATCCATAGTGTGTTGGAAAATGGAAGTAGTTGGTAACAAAAAAGTCCCATATGTGTTGTAATAGTGCAGATTTCCTGTGATGTCTCGTCTAACTGAAGTTGTTGATAGGCTTGCGACAAATCAATTTTTGAAAACACTTTAACACCTTGAATTTTGGCAAAGAGGTTTTCAATTCTTGGAAGTGGATAGCTCTCAACCTCAAGTTCCTTGTTTACTGTTAACTTTTAGTTACCACAAATTCGAACACCACCATTGCTCTTGATGACTGGAACGATAGGCGTTGCCGAATCAGTAAACTCAACAGGGTGAATTATGTCCAAAAACAATAGTCTTTCAAATTAACTTTTCACTTTGTTTTTTTGGTGTGAATGGCAGCACTCTATGTGGTAATAGAATACTCTTTTGATTGTTTAATACAATACTCTTGTAATTATAATTTAATTTTAATGTCATGATCTTTTTTGAAATTTGCCCAAACCACCATTGAACAGCTGGAAGAACTTGTTTATGNCCACCATTGCTCTTGATGACTGGAACGATAGGCGTTGCCGAATCAGTAAACTCAACAGGGTGAATTATGTCCAAAAACAATAGTCTTTCAAATTAACTTTTCACTTTGTTTTTTTGGTGTGAATGGCAGCACTCTATGTGGTAATAGAATACTCTTTTGATTGTTTAATACAATACTCTTGTAATTATAATTTAATTTTAATGTCATGATCTTTTTTGAAATTTGCCCAAACCACCATTGAACAGCNAATACTCTTTTGATTGTTTAATACAATACTCTTGTAATTATAATTTAATTTTAATGTCATGATCTTTTTTGAAATTTGCCCAAACCACCATTGAACAGCTGGAAGAACTTGTTTATGAGTTGTCACACAACAAATAATGTTAGTTTTTTGCATGTGCTACCATACTTAGTCTGTACTGTTATCGTACCACTTAGTTGCAGCTCGCCACCTGTATATGAGCGTAGTCTGACATTTGTGTTTTGTAAAATTTGATTTGAGAAGTATTGTCTGTAGGTATCATACGATATTGCTGAAATAGCTGCCCCTGTGTCCATACATGTAGGTGACCCAGTTTGTTGCAGTTATGGCATTTGTATCCTTGGAAGCACTTGGAATCAAAGTGGTTAGGTTGACCACAACAAAAACATACTGCATCCTTGTCTTTCACACTTTTGTTAGTACTGTAAGCAGCACTATTNTGTTAGGTTGACCACAACAAAAACATACTGCATCCTTGTCTTTCACACTTTTGTTAGTACTGTAAGCAGCACTATTTGTGACTGCCTGATTGCTTGCAACGGCACTTTCAAAAGACCTGGGAATGTGTTTTTCACTATGGTGGTTGTGAGAGTCCCGAACACAGGAGGAAAATATCTTGTGTACCTCTGCATTAGGATCTGGGATGTTGTGCTTACAATCTCTTGACACAGCCGCCATATTTTCTGCTACCTTTTCATAGAACAAAGCAATTTTTACAGCTTTTTCAAACGACAACGTTTCACTTTCCAGATATAAAACCCGCGTTATTTCCTTGTTGTGGAGCCCCATAACAAATTGATCACATAATGCTTGATCAAGAAATGTTCCAAAATTGCAGTGATCCTTACATTTCTGCAGCCGGCAATGAACTGTGCAATGGACTCTGTGCTTGATTGTAAACATTGGTGAAATTTATGCCGAGCTGCAATCACCGACGGCCCAGGAGAAAAATGTGTCTGCAGGATGGAAATTAGTTCGGAATATGATTTGTAGGCCGGTTTAACCGGCTTGCATAAATCACGTAACAGCTCATACGTCACTTTCCCTATAGACGAGATCAAAATGGCTTTCCTCTTCTTGAGTTCGTCGTCACCTTCGCCGGTGTCGTTGGCGATAAAATATTGTTCCAAGCGTTCACCGTATGAGTTTGAGTCCTCTTTGCCAGCTTAAAATTTTTCTAACGTGATTTTTGCTATCCTCGTTGCCAATTGTGGTATCTTTATTTCACCTGTAAGTATACATTTTGCTACATCACTCGTTTGCTGTGTAATTCATTACATTACATTCCCACNATCTTTATTTCACCTGTAAGTATACATTTTGCTACATCACTCGTTTGCTGTGTAATTCATTACATTACATTCCCACACATTGCTGCCAACTCATAATCAGCTATTCCCTTCATATCCTACACATCCTTTGGTACGGGAACCTCCTGAATTGCTTCCACTAAGTCTACAGCTTGTTGACTTTGCACTATAATTGATATGATAACCTAAGAATGTTAGCTCTGATTCCAGGAATTTGCATTTTTGTGTGTTAACCCTTACTCCATAACTTTGTAGTCTTTTAAACACACCCTCTAGTGTCTGACTGCACGCCTGTATAAAGGGTCCTATTATCAAGATGTAATCTAGATATGCAAATGTGCATGGAATTCCCTGTAGGATCTGCTCGATCGCTGCTTGGAAATGCTGGGCGCAGAACACAATCCTATGATATTTTCTCTGTAATTAAAATTTTGCAAATAAGTGGTATATTTTGGAAGTATCCAATTTTATCAGAATTTTTTTGAAAACAATTTAAAGGAAGTTAAATGTTTTATGAATATTAAGTGAAAGTGTGAATTGTTAAAGTGAGTTGCAAATTTGAGAGAAACTCAACTGCATTTACTAAATAAGAATAAAATAAACTCAGAAATTAAACTGACCTTATAATAGGAATTGAAATGAATGTGGGTGTGTGTGTGTGTGTGTACTATTAAACATAGCAAACAATAATTGAATTCTACATGCTACAAGAAATTCAAAAACAAATAATCTTCCCAAGCTAGCTCAGATACATTTTAACATGAGTCTTTACTTCATGGTACACTTTGGATACTAGTTTTATTTAAGCATAAATAAGATAAATTGAACGAACTTAGCTGTTTGAAGTACGAGTTGATTCACAAAGAAACCATGTCTTAACTTGGTTCAATTCTATAACCAAGTCTAGACAGAATTACAAATCCAACTCTTCTTATATTTTTTATAACATCAGATTTATTGTATTCTTCAT
The DNA here is from genome assembly GCA_002778355.1 of Clitarchus hookeri. NCBI lineage: Eukaryota > Metazoa > Arthropoda > Insecta > Phasmatodea > Phasmatidae > Clitarchus > Clitarchus hookeri. The sequence goes on along the minus strand of NQII01005274.1, from coordinate 162,591 downwards.
CCACAATTTCCACACATCAATAATTTCTTTATTTACTCGTAGATGTAGTACTTTTTTTTAAAATATAAACACAGACAAAATCATTTTACACAATAGTATCACATCATTAGCGCTCATTTATCAAATAAAGTGCCCTGCTTGACATAAAAAGGAAGGGAAGCAAAATTGTAATTTGTACGAAGTATGGGTTTGTGAAGTGTGGCCTCCGGGAGGCTGGGGTAAGCTTATTGCTGGCTTACCTCTGCTGCCTGTTCTCCGGGGCAATCAAGGGCTCTGTTTTACCTAGGCCAGCCTCTGCTGGAGATGGTGGGCAGGGACGATGTCCCCCGTCCGGTCCCGTGGAAGACGTGCAGGTGTGCCGGCAGGAACGGGGTTGGCTGGCTCTGATGTCACAGCCGGCGATGTCTCGATAGGCTGGTCAGCTGTCTGATCTATCTCTAGTAGTAGTGGAACATAGCGGCGCAGTAGTTCCACTGTAGGATTAGCAGCTCCGGAAACCCTAATTGGGTAGCCAAAGAGGTTGGCAGGGAGGGTAGTGAAGTGAGGCTTCACTAGGTGTCGGGCAGACTGTGCTGTTTCCCGCGGGGTCACGCAGTTGAAGTTTGGTATGGGTTGAATACGAAGAGGATGATTAGAAGCGAGGACAGCAGCTGTCCTCCTGGTGTTCCTCCTGCTTCCTCGTCGATGGGCAAACATCTTGAGCTGGAAGGTTCTAATGTTCATCCTTGTAGAGGACAGCAGGCGCCAAACCCTTAGTTAGCGTGTAAACCAGAAGTGCCTGGGTCAGTCCTTGTCAAGCCTGGCACCCCCACGTTCTGAAGGGAGTGGGTTAGCTGACTTGGTCGGACCAGATGCTTCGTCGTGTCTCTTTCTAGTGGTTGTGGCTTTACCATACGTATGTTCCTAGCACCGAGGTACCAGGTTCACAGTATGGGTGGCAGTCGAATGTGTTGTGTGTGCGACGTACATGCAGTCCTGGTTAGGGGCTGCCCACAGTCCTACTCTAAGTCGGTAAACACTTGCCAAATACGCGGTTCCCTGCCGCTCCCTTCTGGGATGACACTTGCCAGGTTGGGAAAGGGCACACATTTTCACTTCAGAGCAAGGAAACAGAAGTTAGCTGGAATACGTGTTTTATTCTCATAAGAATAGAACACGGTGACCCGTACTATCTCCTCTCTAAACACACTCTAGGTGTTCAACGGACTTTGTTTGAAGGGCAAGACAGGTGAAGGGGCCTGTAGGCTGGAAGAGCCTGGCTTGAAGAGCAGATGAGAGCAACAATTAAGTAGTCATGAAAATTACTAAACCCTAATAGTGACTGTTAGTCCTGAAGGGGCTCGAAGCACCACGTGTGGTGTACGTGTCGAGTGTGGTGAACTATGACGGCAAGTGTCAGGAGTGGCAACGACTCTTCGGCTGCGCTGGTATTAAAGGCGTTATAGGCTGAAAGTGCTAGTCGAACTCGGGAAGCTCTCGGGAGAGTCCTCAGGGGAACTGTGGCTGTAGTAGAGAGTGTTAACACGACTGGTGCGAACACGGGCTACGATACAACTTGCGGTGTTGGCTCCTCAGGTAGGAGGAGCTGGCAGAGAGTCCTAACATTGGATGGTGCTGGGGCGAGCTGCCTCGCCACAACTGACGTTTCTGCTGGGCGCACAACGTTATATTCTGCTGGCCGGTGTGTCTTGGGCGCTTTGGTTATTGTCAGTTGCCACCCTTCGGGTTTGTGTTAGGCGGCAACTCTGCTGCCATCTCCCGGGTGGTGTAGTGACATTGTAGTTAGGCAGCTATGCAGGCAGTATCCATCGCTCGCTTAGGGGTAAACACTTGCATGCAGGTGGCTTCTTCTCTGCAGTTTTACGATAGGCGGGGGCAGTGACATGACTTCTTTTTATTATTGTGTGCCCCCTCGGTATCTGACATTTCCCGATAGGCGATGATGGTCTGGCCTTGGAGNCTGGGGCGAGCTGCCTCGCCACAACTGACGTTTCTGCTGGGCGCACCACGTTATATTCTGCTGGCCGGTGTGTCTTGGGCGCTTTGGTTATTGTCAGTTGCCACCCTTTGGGTTTGTGTTAGGCGGCAACTCTGCTGCCATCTCCCGGGTGGTGTAGTGACATTGTAGTTTGGCAGCTATGCGGGCAGTATCCATCGCTCGCTTAGGGGTAAACACTTGCATGCAGGTGGCTTCTTCTCTGCAGTTTTACGATAGGCGGGGGCAGTGATATGACTTCTTTTTATTATTGTGTGCCCCCTCGGTATCTGACATTTCCCGATAGGCGATGATGGTCTGGCCTTGGAGGCGGCCAGTCGGGGTTCGATCTCCTTCTAGTCCTCCTTCTAGTGATGATGTGAAGTCGAAAAAGTCATGTGTCATTTTACTGCCTGAGGGATTACTGCTCGTCCCACCTCCTTGTATAATTTGTTACTCAAAATATTGTTTACGTTTAAAATATTTTATGTGCTAGTCTCAGCGACAGTTTCCTGGTTTGTAAAAAACAGTTAAAGGTATGTTGTAGAAATTCATTCATAGAAATACAGTCTACATGAGAATGGTTTTGAAGAACTGGTTTCAAGTAATGGCCTGTGTATTGGGTGAGGTGGAAACTAAGAACATAGCTAACTCACTGCTAATTTATTTCTCCCGTCAGGTGTTTCAAAAATTGGTCATAAACAAAAATTTCTTATTACAAGATGATATGACAAAAGTACATAAAATAAATGTTTACATTTTATTGATAAATCTTAGAAATTTTAGTAATTAATAATTTTAATGTAAGTCAAGTACACCTTCTATTTTTTTTATGTTATCGGAAGATCTATGTATTGATAAATCATATTCTTTTGCTTGCAGAAAGCATACATCTATATGTGGCTGTGTGTATAGTCCATGTGTAGAGCTGAATATTGCCAAAATACTTATCTAAATATGTTGGTATTCAATATTGCGATACTATCTCTAGTTTTGGGATGTTCTGTTGATTTCAGGTTTACATGCATCATGGTAATTATAAAATGATTAAATTAAATATATACACTGGTGGAAAATGAAACATGAACACCATGACGCAATAGTCCCACTTGAATGGAGGTTATATTGAATATTTATACAGGTTGTAAACTGTATATGCTAATGATCACAGGGTCATACACCTATGCACAGAGGCTAAAGTGTCTCTTGAACAACAATGACAGTATCTTGTGTAGCTGCCTTTCGCAATGATGCAGGCCTGCAGTCGTGTGTGGAGACGATCATAAAAGTGTCGGATGTCATCTTGGGGAATAGTGTTCCACGCTGATTCCACCTGTTGTTGCAATTGTTGAGGTTTGTTGCCGGTATTGTAGACCGCACTAAACGCCATCCCATCATGTCCCCCACATGTTCAATAGGAGACAGGTCAGGTGATTGTGCTGGCCAGGGGACGTTGAATAACACCTTTGAGAGCACGTTGGGTAACACGAGACGTGTGTGCACGGGCATTCATTGTCCTGCTGGAAGAGGATATCTCCTTGGCGATGTAGGAACAACAACAAAATGAGCTGGATGATGTTCTGGATTTAGTGTTCACTGTTCAGTGTTCCCTCAACAAACACCAGAGGTGTATGGTCATTGTAGACTATTACTCCCCATACCATGATGCCAGGAGTTGGTCCTGTATGTCGCTGCCGTATACACACTGGTTGTTGCTGTTCTCCTGGTCTACGCCGCCATTACAAGCGTCAGTCACTGGTGCCAAGGCAGAATCTGCTCTCATCACTAAACACAACTCTGCGCCATACATTTCTTCAGTTGCGTCGTTCGCGACACCATCCAAGGCGGGCTGCATGGTGATGAGGTGTGAGAGGAAGCCTGGCGAGCGGCACCCTTGATCGTAGCCCAACATCCAGCAAATGGTTGGTGATGGTCCTAGATGACACCTTGGGTGCAACAGTGGCCCTAATCTGTGTGGCAGTCGCCGTGCCATCAGCAATGGCTGCTCGTCTGATGCAGCAGTCCAGGCAGGAATCCGTATGCTGCTGCTGTCCAGAACCAGGTTGTCAAGCATGTTTACAATTGTTGGGCCACCGACAACACCAATGATGCATAGCAGACACTTCACATCCTACGCGTTGAGCAATTCTTCGGAAGGTCCATCCAGCCTCCCTCAGGCCTACAATACGACCTCGTTCAAAGTCCGTTAATTGCACGAAGTCTGGTCATCTATGCCATCGTGGCATGTCTACAAAGCTTTCTACACACAGACCAATGCTTGAAACAACAGACTACTATTTCACAGAGTCAACTACAGTTGTATTGGGGTCAGCAGTTTTATGCCTAGTATGCAGTTCCTACTCTGTCCACAGCACAGCACTGTTAATCATTGCATGTACTGCCCCTATAAATGCCCCATGCACATATGGTGTTCCTACGTCACCGCTTTAGTGGTGTTCATTTTTATTTCTCCACCAGTGTATTTAATGTTAAAAATTACACAGTAAGGAATAATTAGTAGTTGTAATAGTAAATGATTAGATATTTTGGATGTGTGTCAACTGTCGTGATAATGATATAAAACCGGAAATAGCCTATTAATAATGATAGTAGGGGTGATGATTTTGGTGAAGTTTTCAGCCCAGAGGCTAATGTTCTTCAGATATCACCAGAATAATGGATACCACAGATCCAAGATGGTCAAGTCACAATAATGCATGACAGTATTTCCCTATTTCTTCCACAATAGTCAAGCTAAGGGATAAAGTATCACAGAGATAAGTGATCTTAGGTTAGGTCACTGAAAAATTCATTACATTTTGCCTACGTGTTCAATATTCATTCAAACCCCACGTACTCCATAGAGGTACATGCTATATTCACTTTTAAGATTAAGTTATTTCAGCATGTAAGCCACCCCAGTTAAGGTGCTGGCATCATAAAGCAGAGTTTTTAATGAGTCATTAAAACTACACAGGTACTCTCAGTTATGACTCCTCGGAAGGAATTATCTACACATGAATAATATAAAATGCAGCCAGGTATCAAACACAGAAAATTTCATTCACCAGTTATATTTCCTGACTACTAGACTATAAGTTTTAAATAAAGGAGTTATAAATTTGAATCACCATGATTTGTATTGGGTCATCATTATTGATTATGGTTTGTTTCCAAAACATAGGTAGTGTTGAGATTGAGTTGTACCAGGCACAGAACTTCTTGGCTGCTTGAGATCAGTTGATCAGTGGCCACAGCGAGTCTAGCAAAATGTTTCTCAGTTGCGCTCAAAAATTTGTGAATGATTTCATTAAAATTCAGTTGTGTTTTGCAAGAGGCTCATTTTGCTGCACGAGTAGGTGAAAATACCAAGTCTGTATCTTCATCCATTCATGCTTTTTGTTTTTGACACTGTTACCGAATGTGCGTGAACTCACAACTATTTTTCGAATAAAGTATATTATTCGTTCGTCCCTGATAGGAAACCATATTTCGCAGGTATATCTAAATGTTTCCGCTATTCTTTATAAGCAGACGATAACAAAATCTTGACTCGTGCTTAGTCGACACAGATAATGTGTAGCACAACAGCTGCCGCTGGTGTTTGCTCTAGCCTGTAGCCCAGTGGCCAGTACCGCGATGGGCTTCAAATGATCCTCGCTACTTTTAATTTGCTTGCAGGTAAATATTTCGTTGAAATTATGGTGCTATGTAAACATTGCGCTAGCATACATAGTTTTAAGGGAGGTGGTTAACAAAAAAGGTCAACCTATAATCTTTAGAGTGTATTCTTTTTTAACTATCAAAAAAATAATTTCGCGAAAGTATAAATATTAAACAAATCAACAGTTTGACAGCAAGAGCGTGTGATGCTGGTGAAAGCACAATGCGACTGACACGTCAAAAGCAACATTTGTGTCACTTAGGAAAAAAAGATTTTTCAGGAAACTCGTTACATATTTTAATGATTTTAACAAAGACCCTCTCCGGAGATTGGCATTAGGTTTATGATAAGGGGGAAAGTTCCGACAAAACATTTACGGCAACTGTGCGTGAGAAAATAGGTTATACGTTTTCATCAAGTTCCATGACAAGATTTTTTCAAAGTGTTGTTTTTTGTTATAAGAAATCGAATGACTGGCGGAAGTTTGTAATGGAAAAGAACAAATAGCAATACAACTGTTTGGACAGGGAAGAGGAGTTTGTGCTTCCAATTACAAGCTACAACACAAAGATGAATAATTTTTTCAATTCTACACACAACTGTAAGTAAATAAAAATTAATACATATAAAATTTATAGACGTTATTAATATGTAAATTTAAGTGTTAGAATGTTTTTACTAGGAACGTAAAATTTAGCAGTTCTTCTTCCCAGGAAGTTTCTTAATACATAGATGTAAATTTCCAAATATGTCTCGTATGTGTTTTATAGATTTCTGTTTATACTATATTCAAATATTCCTCTTTATGTAAAGAATTTTAATTTATATTATTACAGTTGATATTTCATGGCTAACATCTTATGACGGGATGGGTGCTTGGTAGATATGGCAACAGGGCTTGGTACTGCTCGCCGATACACTGACACTGAGTGGCCAAGGTCTGTGCCTGGTATAGTATTCTTGCACCTGACAATTTCATTTCGACATCCCTTCTTTCATTCCAGATACGTGCGCACACACACACATGCACACACACACTCTCTCTCTCCCACTCCCTCCCTCTCTTTCCTTCTCTTTTCCCTCATTCTCCATCTCTCTCCCTCCTCCCTCTCCTCCCTTTTGCCACTTTGATTTGAATTTAGTTGGCAGTACCTCAAAGTATAAGAACCTGAAAAGTTATTAACCACAGTTTTTAAATTTAATGACACTTCACTGCAAAATAAATTAAGCAGTAAATATCCACATTTAAGAGGACATGGGGCATAAATTCACTCTAAATATGTCAACTGAAGTCTACAGGTTTCTGGAAGGCAACATAATAAAACTAAAAAAGGACAATCCTAGATAACGGTTGTTGTCAACTTTGTGAGAAACTATTTTGCAATTCTGGTGCATTTATTTTGCGTGTCATCTTGTGCTGTGATAACATAAAAAAATTTATGACATCACAAATATATCTGCAGAAATATGTCTCTCTGGTAAAATATTGGCTCTCATATTAAGTAAGAACAATTCTGTACGATTGTCCTTTCTTCAATTTTCTCTACGAGCTTCTATAAAATAGTAAAATGCAATTAACTTCTAAAACATTAATTTATGTCTCATGGCCCCTTAATAAGAGTTTACCTGTAAGAGTGGTTTCACCGCTATGTGGTAAGCTGACTGGGAGTCATTAACACACATTCTCCTTCCTGTAAATGTGGTAGAGACCTGAAATTGGACAACATTTTACTGGACAATGAAGGCCACTGCAAGCTAGCAGACTTTGGCATGTGCAAGGAGGGCATCATCGACGGAGTGACTACCACGACGTTCTGTGGCACACCAGACTACATTGCTCCGGAGGTGAGGATACTGGTTCTTGGACGTTTGTGTAGTTAGCTCTGGGTTAGTCGAACACTTTCAGAAGCCCTACTGCTTTCTACCCACTGTGTCTCCTACTGTATGTACAAAGTAACACTGCCATGGACAAAGCAACTTTGCAGTGGACTTGATTACTAGTTTCCATGCATCAGTCAGGTGATGTTAAATTGTTGGAAATGCAATTTTTACACCAGTTCCTTTTCTAATGTGTGGAATGCTACAGCACATTCAGTGGGCACAAATTTAAATATAACATTTTTATAAGATGTTGTGGAATAAGAATGGCCATTCCTTATTCACAGCAAATATAGCTGTAGATTTCCCAGTCAGTATTTATGACAAATTGTACACATTTATGCATAAAATTTTTAAACAAATTTTCAACAGTTTATTTTAAAATTGTTTAGTTAATGATGAAAAGTTAGCTGTACAAATTTGTAAAAAAAATAATGCCAATGGCATGACAGAGTTAGTTATAAGTGCTCCGAAATTGTAGTATCTACTGTAAAGTTTTTGCATTGCTGTTCAGTTACACCGTTCCACCTTGTTGCTATATGTGCTCAGTCACACACACAGCTTACTGCTAGCATTCNACAAATTTTCAACAGTTTATTTTAAAATTGTTTAGTTAATGATGAAAAGTTAGCTGTACAAATTTGTAAAAAAAATAATGCCAATGGCATGATGGAGTTAGTTATAAGTGCTCCGAAATTGTAGTATCTACTGTAAAGTTTTTACATTGCTGTTCAGTTACACCGTTCCACCTTGTTGCTATATGTGCTCAGTCACACACACAGCTTACTGCTAGCATTCACATCATATTGTTTTTGCTGATGCACTCATAGAATGTCTTCTTGGGTTCAGCAGAAATTGTGGCACTAGCTTGCTGACACATGAGACAGGGACTCTGTCTCTACTTCCTTCAGTTGTCTGTACTTCCTTCAGTTGGATACCTTTTTCAACAAAAATAGACCCCCTCTCGTCATGTGGTTAAGGAAAGCTTTTAAATTGGGTTTGCCAAGTGAAGGGTGGTGAAAATGTTTGTTTTATATTTGCGGAGTTTCCACATTTGAGGAAAATATTTTCAAAATCCATAAATTTATTAAAGTTGACAATATTAAATTAAAAAATATAAATAATATTAAATTGCAAACACTCAAAGTTACATAAAAATTACATGAAAAACCCCTTGATTATACAGTAATTATAAAAGTTTTAAAAAATCCCTTAAGTTATACAGCAAAAAACTATTTCATAACAGACTGAAAATTTACATTATACGGCAATAATTTAAAATGAAAGAAACAACCCCGTAGGATTCGTATATATCTTTTAAGAAATCATTAAGGCAGCCCGTTTCTCCCCCTAAGGAACAGAGTCACATCCTAAACAGTCCCTCTAGGTCTCACCTCTGGTTCTCTTCATTCTCTCTCCCAAAATTTGAAAAACCAAGGCATATATCTCTTCAGTGCCCCGTTCTGGAAGGTTTTCCGTTGATCACATAGTGTAGACAGCACCCCAAGGTGACGTTACAAACTGCACATGCACCTCCAAGCAGTATTGAAGACACCCGGGGAAGGAGGAGAGGAACGATTCAACATGGGAGCAGAGCCAGTCGACCGCCACTCAATATGACTTTAGCCCGCCCGCCGGCACTAGTGGCAGAGCATGCCTAGCCCAATAGGGTGCTCACACCCAGGTAAGATGCCTCGTCCATAACAGCAGTTCTCATCCATGTAGATTTTGTATAACCAAGAGCTTATGGCAGGGGTTTTCTTGTAGCAGGTGCACGGTGAATGATGTGACACCATCACACCCCTCCTCCCCTGAAGCACGGCCTTGATAGTGTTTCTCGCGTGTAGAAAATCCCAAGGCTTTGGGTGGCCAGATCGTTACACATAGTTTCGTTCATGTGGAACATGGGTCTTGATGTTTTCCGCATACAGCAAATGCAACAAATCAGACCAGAGACGTTTAAGTACGATAAACTGGACATAAAACTCTTTCAAATACTAAGCAAACGGAAAATAAAGCTGCACTAAAATCCATAGTTTACTCACAAAAAATAGCCATTTAAAGTATTACTCATTCTAAAATCTATAGGTGTAATATATGCTTAACACATTTGAATGAGTATATAGTGTCAAACTTTCCGTGCATTAACATACATGTAAAATATTCCTATAAAGTTCAATAATACTGGGTGTTACTAACTTTAACATACATTCAATTTAAAATACACTTAAAATACAACATTTCTTTAGGATATTCAACATTTTTATGCATCCAAAAGTTCAGAAAACCATGAGGGGTTTTTAGGGGGAGGGTTAGCCCCTTTACACAGTACTTGAGGGTATATTATACTTTTTTCATTGGGTTACATGTACTTTTTCCATTTTGTTTGGAGAATTTGGGTCAGTTATTAGTAACGTCACGGGCGAAAGAAAAAGGACTATCTGATATGGCCCTCGCCATTTCACGGCCAGCTTGGCGCTGTAAAAAATTAACCTTTGAGCTGAGGTGATGCGCTTTATTTAATATTAAATTGCTTGGTTTTAAACTGACATCTTTACATGAAAGATTACTTTTCTGTTCCATATGTTTGTGATACGTTACCAAATTATATGTCACAACTGCCCATATTTCTTCAATTTTTTTGCTGTCCACGTTCTCTAAACAAATACTTTGAAGTGACTATATATTAATTAATGGATGCATCAAATGTCTACCCAAAAAGACTTCTGAGGGAGCATATTTGTGCAAGCTAAGTACAATATTATTGAAACATAAAAATAGCAAGTATAACACGTCATCCCAGTGACGTGTATTGGACTGGAAACTACGTAAGGCAATTTTAATGTTTCTGTTAACCTGCTCAACTAAATTCACCAGAGGGTGGTATGGGCGGTCTGCACCATCTATACCTCCCATCTATAATTTAAATCTCTGAATTCATGAGAAAGAAAATATATAGCATATTTCCCCTGCTTTTATGGTAGTTGTGGAAAAAATAAACAAATTACTAAGATACTCCTGGGAAATGGACCCATTACATCTAAATAAATTTGTTCCCACGGATACGATGCTACCATACCAGCATATTGTCCTTCCAGTTTTGCCTGTTTGCACGCTCCGCAACACATAACCCAGTTTTCAAGGTCTTTGCATACTCCGGGCCACGTAAAAAGTTCTAACACATGGGTAATTGTTTTTGTCCCGTCCTACGTGTCCACTGTAAAAGGCTTCATAATAATACTTAAAAATCATAGACCTTAATTTTTCCAGCACAAATACCCTGAATTTACTTTTCTTTGTCCATTCTTCCAGAAGCCCTTTGTGTACAACGTAACCAGAATTCCCACTGTAAATTTCAGACAGTAATTGTTGACATTCAACATCAGCATTTTGATGCTCTTTTATATCTACAAATGTGTTGGGAAACTTTTGCAACATGTTTAATTCAAAAGCATTTATACTGTCAGAAACGTTTTCAGTCAGTGACTGTCTACAGGAGCCTCATTTTCTACTAGTGTCTCAAACTCATCCTCGCTGAACATTAATTTAAAATATGTGAGATGAACTAGCCACCAGGCCAAACGACCAGCTGGCTTTTGTAATTTTAACACCAGCTCAATGCTTGGTTGTCTATAAATAAGCTGAATGGTGCATGGCCTAAATAATCAGCAAACCGTTCAATAGCCCTTATACAACTGAAGCACTCCTTTTTATAAATAGTCAATTTTCTTTCTGCCTGTGTTAATAACTTACTGGCGTATGGTATTGGAACAAAATGGCAATTTTTCTTGGCTCAAAACAGCTCCAACAGCTATGGAACTTGCATCACAGTGAAAAAAAAATTCTTCTCTGAAATTGGGAAAATGCAAAGCAGGGGGATTTGTTAAACTTTCTTTCAGTTTTGAAACTTATTTTGCTGCTGAGAAATCAATATAAAATCGACATTATTCCATTTGAACAATTTTACCAGTTTTGTTAGTTCTAAAAAATTAGGGATAAATTTATTATTCCTTGCAAATTTTTCGGCGGCGGGAAATTGATAACTGCCTTAATTTTTTTGGGGTTGGTACGTAAATTTCCCTCAGAATTAATGAAGCTTAGGGACCGTACATGCTGTTGTGCCCAAATAATTTTCTCTGAATTTATCGTAAGACCAGCCTTCCTCAAGGCGTCTAACACTATACGTTTGTGGTTAAAGTGTTCTTCCAATGTGTTGCTATAAATACATACGTCATCAATGTACGTGAAGATGAACTCAGAAATATACCGCCCTAACACGTGTTTTAACACTCATGACATAGGTTGTGCGCCAGAATTCACGCCCATGGGCAAACGCATCCACTGATGTAAACTCCATGGTGTACAAAAGGCCAACGGTTCTTAGAATTAGGATGTAATTCACACTGCAAGAAAGCGGAATTCAAATCCAAGATTGTGAAATATTTTACTTTTTGCAAATGTTGAGAAACAGTTTCCATGACGGGCACCAAATATGAATCCACATACAATTTTAAATTAAATTTTCTATAGNCAAATGTTGAGAAACAGTTTCCATGACGGGCACCAAATATGAATCCACATACAATTTTAAATTAAATTTTCTATAGTCGCATATTAGGCGATACTGACCCTATGTTTTTTCAGCAGTAAAAAGAAACGACTAGCATAAGCCCCAGTTGACTCTTCCACAACAACCAGCTGTTTGAAACCCTGCATTTTCAGTGCAGACACACAATATGGCACTGACACTACAGGCTCTTTATCTTTTAATTTCCATCTCTTAATTTTAACACAATCGGGACCTCTTTACAAGTCCCTAACTTAGAAGTAATCACGTCGCTAAAGTCAGTTTTTAGTTTCTACAATTCTTCCTCTACCTTTTTCCATGTGCTGTAACAATTGAATTTTATGACACTTAAATGACTTATTTTGCAATGCAATAACAGTATCAGGAGATAAACAAATTTTAACGCTTTTTTCTCCACATCATTATAAGCCCAAGAACTCTATGCCCAAGAACTCTATGCCCAATACTACGTCATATGACAAATTTTCAAATACTGTAAATTGTGCTATCATTGAAAAATATTCAATATTAATTTTAATCACAGTAACAACATTTGACTTGATTAAACCTCCGTCTACCAGAGAAAATACTACAAATTCTCCCCTTTTAATTTGCCTAGTGCCTTTACACAATTCCTGTTTCATAAGAGATGCAGACACCTGTAAATCTCCAATTGTCAACGGAGCAAACAAAACAACAATCCATTTTTGTTATACAAATTGGTATTTGCAACAGCATCCATACAAGTGGGGTTTTTCCGCAATGGACAATTAAATTGAAAATGCCCGGGGTTCCCGCATGTAAAACAAATAATTGTTTTTCCCAGTTTTTGAAACTCTAAGCCTTTATTTTCCTTTTCTTTCCTACCGATCGTTTGTTCCCCATTTCCCTGTGATACATCTTTCCTGAGTGTAATACCTCTTTTCCATCATTTTTCTGCGCAGAATTTCCTTCTTTCTTTTTATAAAAACATTTTTCAATAACATGATTTGTCCCAGAACAAATTTGACATCGCTGTTTAGGCCTAACCACCTTACTTGAATAACTAACTTCAATAAGTCCTGCAGAGTTTGTGGCTTTGTGACAAATGTAAAAATTTGACTTTTCTCTGGCAATATAAGTTAAAAAGCATGATTTCAACTAATTTGGACTCCTCAAACGGCAAACCTAATACTTCTGTCCATATAACTGTCTCCATCAACAAACTCTGGCATGGACTCACCGGGATGTTAAAATCTATATAAGATTTTCATAAGGCCATAAGTACCCCTATAGCAATAGCTATAGGGGTACCTGTTTGACTCAACATAGCCTGACAAATTCTTTAAACAGACACAGCTCCTGAATGCTTGCCCTACAATATATTGCAATGATTCCGGAACTTTTAACAACACAGCAGTGTAAAGAACATACGCATCACAGATATTTAGTGAAATTATTTTAGCCATTTGAACTAGCAAATTTATTACAGCACCCAAACTCAAGGTACGCACTACCAGGAACCCATCACTGATAGAATTTGGCAAATGCTTAAGTAATTTAAACTGTCATGGACTCATGCATCAGCTGTCTCAGTTCACTGCTGTCCTCAGCTTTGTAGACCACACCGGCATCTTTAAGTGCTGCTTGCAGGGATTCTTTTCCGAGATTTTTAATCCAGCTTGTACGAACTGCTCCTACAGAAGTCATGTTGGAATGAGTTTGTGCACCGTATTTTTCCCTAACTTCAATACTTTGGCAAACCCAAGATGTTAACAACAAAATCAGTACACTAAACTCAAAGACCCCTTTTGACTGACTTCACTGGTGGAAGCAGAGTCTGTCTACATGTGGTAGTAGCTTGCCAATACAGAAGACAGGGACTCGGTCTCTACTCCCTACAGTTGGATACCTTTTCCAACAAAAATAGAGACCCTCCTGTCGTGTGGATAAGGAAAGCTTTTAAATTGGATTTGCCAAAATAAAGGATGGTGAAAACATTTGTTTTGATTTTATATTTGTGGGGTTTCCACCTTTGGCTGTTGTACTATCAATCCTTGGATTTCTGGTTTTGGTTGCTGCTGTTCTGTAAACACGTCCAGCTAGGGTGCCTCCATTAGCTGCAAGTACGTGCTCTCCAGTTTGCTAGAGGAAGGGGGCTCTGGAGGAATTACTCTTTCTCAATTCTCCAGACTGTGGATGTCCTTTCCGCAGTTCAGTGCATGCGAAAGTGCATCTGGTAACTCATTCAACTTTCCTGGGCAATTCTGAATGGTGAAAGTAAATTCTTGCAGGAGTAAGGCACAGCGGCCCATTTTTGACTTTGTGGCTCTGGCTGTGTGTAAACCAGGTAAATGCCAGGTGGTACCAGAATTTTTTAAGTGCCCATATCACTGCCAAGCGTTCTAGGTCATTATAGTGGTACCTCTCTCTGTTTTGGACAGCAGGATGCTGGTATAGTAGGGCGTGTCAAATTTTTTGACTTCCTTTTTCAAAATATGAGGGGGGTCAAAAAGTTGTATTTTGGTTAGCGATTCACAAATATATTTACATGAACTGGCAATTACATTGGTTTGCTTGGTAAATAGGTACTTCAATTTCATGATATTTTCACGTTTCATGTAAAATTCGCAGCAAACTCTCTTCTATTAAGAAGTGCCTTCTTATCATTATTTCTGTTTGTACTTCTGCTCTAAGGTTAAGAATATACTTATATTATACTATGACATCTGTAAAAATATTTTATGCCACTCGTAAAAGTGTTTAAACTAGCAATACTCATTTGCAGCTGAGTGTCTTTTTATTAATTTTTATTAATATCGTACAAATAGTGACATTTTTTTTTTTTTTTTTTTTTTTTTTTTTTTCAATGCAGGAATAGTTACTTCCAAATTCAAAATCTGAAAATTCGGAACCATGGCTAGTAAAAGGAAGACAAGATTGGCAACTTCCACTCACATGATTAACTTCATTGGAACTGTTCGAGAAATGCTGCCTTCCGAACTCCCAACTCTGTGTGATGTTCTAAGATATGGGCTTCTGCTAAGAGAACAGAGTGTAGAGAATGTCACAAATTACCCAGCAGCCACTCTTGCAAAGGATATTTATCCAAAAGTGCTTGAACAGTGGGAGCGAGCAAACAGTTGTTTTGTGGTGCCAATTTTAAATTCAAGAGTCACAGTCCTGAAGAAGATAGAAGAAAACTGGGAAAAGGCCAAAAACATATCACTTGGCAGAGGAAAACTGGAAGTGAAAGAGGCTTTCATAGCAACATTAGACAAGCTCTTTGACATCCTCAATTGCAAGTGTGAGATTAAGCTATGTCCAGAATTTGAGGGTCCATGTCCAGGTGGTGCCGACTGTAAACATGAAGTGCACATCTCCTGCTCTTGTTCTAAGGATATGAAGATCCCTGTCAAAGAACTAATGTCTATTAATAGTCAAAGAGAGAAGGTTGGATCTGTTGGACAGCATCAAATTGGATTACGAGATCTACCTGTGCACAGAAGAAAAATTAAAAAGCAGAAGAGGCAAGAAGATGAATTAAGAAGACCTTATGAATATAAACTGAAAAGGAAGGAAGAATTAATTGAATAATTAGTTGAAGAATTAATTGAAGTTATTTTCTCCGACGAAGATGAAGAGCCAACTGATGTTACAGATGAAGAATCTGAAGATCCTTTGCAGATTCCATGTGATGATTCTGATGTACCTTCTACTTCAAGTACAAGTCAATATAATACATTACAATTGCGCAATGTTGCATTGCAAAGTATTAGGTATGGTGTCGGTCTACGTGCTACAGCTGCCATTACAACAGCTGCATTTTTGGATGCTGGATTAATTACTGAAGGAGACAGGAGACTTGTGGTTGATCACAATAAAGTAAAAAGGGCAGAAGAAAAAGTCGTGAAAGCACTTGATGAAGAATTTCATGCTCAATGCAGGACAGGCAATAAACTTACATAGAAGAAACTACCTGCGGTTCTAAAGTGATTTGTTCTGTTACAGGCAGATAACTCAATTTATCAGTTTCCAAGTATTTTGAAAGAAGAGCATTACACTGTTTGCAGTGAGCCAGGTGGAAGGTATCTTTGCCATTTTACTCCAGAGAAAGACTTAACGAAAAGGAAACCTGCTGAAGTTATTGCTAACCATCTTGTGGGTTTTTTTTAAAGAAAAACAGCATTGATAAAAGTTTGCAGGCTATTGACTCAACGAATGTTAACACTGGTTGGGAAGGAGGGGTCATGCATTGGGTTGAGGCAAAGCTGAATTGTAAACTCATCTGGTTGGTTTGTGCTCTTCATACTAATGAGCTACCTTTGCAGCACTTGATCACCGAGTTGGATGNGGTTGGTTTGTGCTCTTCATACTAATGAGCTACCTTTGCAGCACTTGATCACCGAGTTGGATGGAAAAACTTTGTCCAACAACAAGTGGAGTGGTAAGATTGGCAACATGCTTGATGTGCTGCAACAGAAATTGAAATCAATCCCTCATTTGTCAGAATATCCTTTCCAGGGCCTTTGGTTCCATNAATCAATCCCTCATTTGTCAGAATATCCTTTCCAGAGCCTTTGGTTCCATTGAGTGACACTGTTGTCAAAGATCTCTCTACAGATCAGGCTTATGGTTACAGGATAACTCAGGCCATAAGGACAGGTGTAGTTCCAATTGATCTGGCATTACTAGAAATTGGTCCTGTAAGCCACTCTCGGTGGTTAACAACTGCAAATAGGATTTGTCGCATATGGGTTTCAAAACATGGTCTTAAAGGCAACAACTTGAAGACATTACAACTGCTTGTGGAGTACATTGTTGGCGTTTACTATCCCTGCTGGTTTACAATTAAATTTAAATTCTCTTGGGTGGAAGGACCTCGCCACATTCTTTATCAATTCAAGCTCCTAAAATCTCAGAAGAAGGCAGTAGCAGATATTGTTTTGCCAACAATCCAACGTTCATCGTGGTTTGCATTTAGTGACATGGTGCTTCAGACACTTTTATGCTCGGAAGACCAAGAAGAAAGGAAAGCAGGGGTCCAGAAGATAATTGAATTAAGGAATGAAGATGATGATACACCAAGAAGACCTATCTGTTGGGCCTAGGAAAACACCTGCAGTAAATCCAAATGCAACTTCCCTTTTGGAACTGATAGACTGGTCAGAGAAAGTATATGAACCTCCACTTACTTGTAAACTCAAAATATCAGAAATAAGAAAGTTTGTTGAAGAGCCAATGCAAGTTCCAAAGTGGCCATGTCATGGACAGTCCATAGAGAGGTGTGCGAAACAAGTAACAGAGGCTTCTGGCAAAGTGTATACTCATGAGAAACAAGAAGGATTCATTAGAGGCCAGGAAGCAAGTAGAAGAATCATTTCTAGGAATGAATCGAGGCAAGATTTGATTAATATTGTTGGTTGAAGCTTTTTACATTTTTTACAATGTGTTTTCAGTGTTTCATAATAAAGACAAAATATAAATAAATAAAATTGTTTGAGCTCATTAAACCACTTTTTGAGCAAATTTTGTTGGAGTTAATATTAACTTATCCCCTTTTCTTGGAAATTTTAATATAGATTATAATCAACCGCAAATTTACCTAGGTAAATCTTTATGAATAAGAACATTTTTTTTAAATTAGGATATTACACATCAAAAGGCACATTTTTGGACCCCCTCATTCACAAATATCACAAATTTTTATTTTTGCCCTCCAAATTGACACGCTCTACTGGTATAGGTTATCACCTTCTTCCTTCCTTTGGGGTCTTCTGCAATAGCATGGCTTCCAAGCCAACTCTGCTGGCTTCTGTTTGTAAGATTAGGTGATGCTACTCGCTCCCTGTGATATACACAATATCTCGTAAGGTTTGAGTTACCTTTTTTGCAGACTACTATCAACTTGTATCTCCTTATGTCATTTTTTAGTAGTGTTGTTATTCTTTTAGCTTCTGCATCTATGCAGTCTCACATACTATTTTCCTGTGAATTGACAAGTTTTTCTCTCACATGTAAGTACATACTTTGGGAGTAGGCAGTAAAATTGTAATTTAGGGCTTATGGTGCTGATGAAACTTGATTGTAATTATAGTAGTCACAGTTCTTGTGTTTTCTACTGATAATGTTTCCCAGATGACATCTGTAATATATATTGTATGTAGTTGCAGTACATAGCCAGACAGTGTAGTCTTTCCTAAAACATTTTATTTAAACTATTTACTTTTCAGTCAATTGCAGTGACACAATTCATAATTATAGAGTTTTGTTATATTGTATCTGGTGCAATGTATTTCCTAGCAGAATGCTGTGCAGTGCAGCAGGTGGGACTGGTGTGTTGTGTGCGTAGATACTGCAGGAAATGGAGTACGGCCCAAGTGTGGACTGGTGGGCGCTAGGTGTGCTCATGTACGAGATGATGGCTGGGCAGCCACCTTTTGAAGCGGACAATGAGGATGACCTGTTTGAGTCTATACTGCACGACGATGTTCTGTATCCCGTGTGGCTCAGCAAGGAAGCAGTATCCATTCTCAAAGGGGTGAGTTCCCTGTCTGTGTATGATCAGCTTGCCATGGAACATGTACTGATGAGTGACTTTTCATTACAGTTTCATATAATACATAAACACAAACCCACTACTAAAATTACAAGTCGGTCAAGTTATAAGATTTTCATTTTCTGTACAGCGAGAGTGGTGAGAAGAACTTTTGTGTATTCTGTGACTTAATATTTGTATATGTTGTGAGAAACTGCATAATGGCTAACCAGAAATAATTCTAATATATAAAAGGTGCACTGTACTGTTCATGTTGAAATATTATATTTCAGTTGTATATTCTCTGGGTGATAGTAAAATACCTTTTTATAATTCTTATGAATATGTGGATTCTTTCCATTTCTCTGACAAACTTGACGCGCCACGAGCGCTGTCGGATACATATCCAAGCGTCAACCTCGGGTGCTCCCCATAGTGCACTATAGTGCTGACCGCCGCCATTCATTTCACCTCTGTGCCGTTCCTATTTACAAGCGAGTCAACCCCTTGCTGCCTGAGAGGCCGGCAATCCTCACGACTCTGAGCTCCAGTCTGAGTAGGTGGACCCACCACCCTCGCTTGCCTTGTTCTGGCCAGCAAACACCGGACACGCATGCTTGCCATGCATCAGGGGAGGTTTCCCCCTCCATGCGACCTGCTCCAGCCACCCTTTGCTCGCTACGTCTCTCAAGGGTATTTATTCCTTTGCACGCCCTCCAGACAGGGCAGTTCACATCAGTTCTAGCTACAACTCTCGCGATTTTGCCACACTTGCCATACCCTTTTGCCTTCTGCAGTATCAGTGAAACTTAGCCGTGTTACATTACTATTTCAGAACTTGTGTATCTCAACACAGCAGGCAGAAGCTCTTGCCACGGAGTCTTCTCCTAGTCACGAGTGTTTTACTACAGCTTGGCAAACTTCGTTCCTCATCCATCAGATGTTAGCGGACACAGGTCGGAGATATACGTCTTGTAAACTTCTTCAGACGGAATAAAACATACATCTACCAGTTAACCTCTTTTTGGTCCGATCATTCTCTTTCGCTTTCACCTTTCTTACCCGCTTTGCCTTCTGTGTGCATATCCACTTAACTCCTTCTCAGTGCACGCACGAACACCGCGATAGAGATTCGAAACAAGTCCCAACTGAAGGGCGCTCTCACTTCTTGTCAATGTTTGGTGTTTAGTGCTGGCTGGTCATGCTGCCCTCTAGTGCCACTTTGGCAAGGGGAGAGGAAACCTTTCTCTGACGCTCTGGAGGGTTGAGGAAAACAAACACGTTAAGAAACTATGACTCTCAGACTACAAGCTGGTCATGCCGCTTACTGAGAGCCGTAGGGCCCTTACGTGGGGAACGCTGCGAACCCAGAGGGGCAGTTGAGGTCTGTAGCTGGTCACACTGCTCACTCAATTTCTCACCGAGGGAAATCAGGGTGCCCTCTCCTTAAGTCGCTATAGGCCCGAGCACCGTCAATCGTGAAGCGCACTTTGCGGCGCCGATCAATTTATAGGTCTCCGGCAAGAGTTTACCACAAGGTACTGGCCCCAGAAAGAGTAGTTTCGTTCCTTGATGGACCAAGCCAGAACCTATCCTTCCCTCGTACTGCTACAGAATCTTAAACCATATCTACATTCATGCCTGCGCCTTCAGGACATCCACTAAATTCTCTATTCTTCTTTTATTTTATCCTCTAAACTTAACGTAACATCACTGACTTTGCATAGCTGTGTACTTGCAGCTATTCCTAAATGCCCAATCATCGGGCGGGCCATAAGAGGGATAGCATAACCCTCACTGCTCAGCTACGCGTTCTGGTGAGCCAGGGCCAGACGTCCCCAGGGTTCGGACGCATCGGCCCATACGGCCCTCTTATAATTCTTGTTAAGGATACTCCGTTTAAGTAGTCTCTAGAAGGATACTGGGTCAGTGCACTTTCATTTCCACGTTGGCGTAACTGGCGTTAAGTATTTCTTCGCACCCAACATGGGGCCTTATGAATCTGTGGTAGAGTTAGTGAAACGAGGGAATACCCAGAGAAGAGCCTCATTGTCGAGAAGAATAAATGCCACCCCACTTAAACTCAGAACACTGCAAAGAGTTTCAAAAACTCTGTGGTGCCCGAAACCCAGAACAGTGCTTTTAGTATGGCGACCGAGAGCAGCCAGAGTACCTCTCGTAATGAGGAGAACCTCGATACCATACCATGTCCCATGCTTAGCTGTACCGGAGAGGTTAATCTGACCATCCAATGTGGCAACAATTACCACTACCTTTGCTTAGCATGGGAGGCAAAGGAAAAGGACATGGTCAGATTGGAATTCCGCTGCCCCAGATGTCAGGATAGACAAGCTCGCTGCGATGCAGCCCAATATGCCAGGGATGGCATATACAGAGTCATTTGTAATGACTGCCCCCGCCTTTACCATTTTAAATTCCTTGGTTGGCCAGATCAAGCTTGCGACATGGAAGGGCTTACGTATAGCTGCACCGTATGTTGCACAGTCCAGAGAAACACACGAGCGTATAGCCAGTCTCGAGAAACTAGACCAATGGGGGAAGAGACATTAACGATCCCTGAATACGCCAGGAAAACGCAGGAAGACCCGCAACAATTCATAGAAGCATGCAAAGCCAAATTCACCCGCACCAAGCTCCTGAAGGTATTATGGATAACGAAAGCCAAAGCCCATCTGGAGGGTAAGGCACACCAATAGTGGAATCGCTACAGCAAATTTATTACACACTGGTATCAATTCTCTGAGAAACTAATCACCCATTTTTTGGGGAAATCAGTGCTGTCACAACTGACTGAGGGCTGTACAGCCATTACCAAAAGCCTGGGGAAGAAGCTGAAATTTTTATTCCGCGAAAGGTACTGCTACTACAGCACTTACAGCCAGGCTAATCCGAAGGGGCCAACATAAAAATGATCACGTTGTGGTTACTACCAGATATCAAACATTTTCTGCGCAACCCGCCCCCACAAGGGATTGAGGATTTAGTTACGCATGCATGGGTCTGTGAACAAGACGTAGCCGAGGAGAAGAGGGCCATTCACCCTGCCCGACCCACTCCAGCTGCACCGCTGCGTAACAAAGAAACAGGAGGGAAAGTGTGGGAGGCTGTTCCCCCTCTCCCACCAAGTCTGGAGCCTGCCAAAGTGGTGGTATTGCCCCAAACGTCACTTCCATCGCGACTGCCCGGTGCTCCAAGGCAGATGCCACGAGAACGATGCTCAGTCTAGCACTGCGAAGGGTAAGGACCCTGTCCAGAGCAAACCGAGTCGAGCAATGACACGCATAAACTGGCGGGAAACACAGTTGCCGGGGAAAACTGGGGATCACGAGACCTGGCAAAATAAGTTAGTCCCCAGAAGTTGCAGTATTACAGGAAGAGGGAAAAACAAAGAACCGCCGTAAATCACTGATCACTGTAAAAATTGACGACTGCAAAATGTTGGCTACGCTAGACACTGCGGCGAACGCAAATTTAATTCGCCAGTCAGCTTTACCTAAGGCCACCCAAGACACGGAACTCCGGGACACTACCACAGCCATGAATATGGCCCAGGAGGGGATGCATCTGTCAATCAAAGGTGCAATCACTCTATTGATCCAGGTGGGAGGAAAGATTATCCCGACCAAATTTTTCATGGCCCGTGGGTTAAAAGAAACCTTAATTCCAGGGCAACTCTGGCTAGCCAAGCGACGGGTGATCATTGACTGCCAGCAAGGCAAAGTGTATTTATGAATCGAGAAGCAGAGGTCGATCACCTGTGAGGAGCCAGAAACAAACTAAACATGACAGGTTATTACGGGCGAAGAAGTGAACCACCAATTAGAAGGGCCGGTAGTGTCACAGTTGGTACCTATTTTGAACACACACTACAAGGTGTTCTAGCACCAATGAACCTTACGGTAAACCACCAGTATCACGCACAAAATTTACCTTTGTCGCCCTGACGTAATACATAACAAGCCAAGCAACCCATCACCCTACCGGAGGCAGCTCATTGAGAAACAAATCAATCAAATGAAGCAGCTAGAAATCATTGAAACCACCAATTCAGCTTATAATGTTAGGGTAGTACAAGTGCCAAAAAAGGACGGAACACTACGGTACTGCGTGAACTATCACGACCTCAATCAAATCACACAACCAATAGCTGCACCTCTTATCAATGTGGGTCACACTCTTGGTAAAGCCAAAATTTTTAATGTGCTTGATTTGCGCTGTGGGTATTGGCAGATCCCAGTGCAAGAAGAATCAAGAAAGTACACAGCATTCACTGCATCTGATGGGGAAGTGTACCAATTTAATGTATTGCTGTTTGGCCTGAAAAACGGCCCTGCCGCTTTTCAATGACTCATTTCAGCAGCCATCCTGACGGGATATACAGGAGATTTCTGTCACGCATATCTGAACAATGTGACAATTTTCTCGGAATCCTGGAAAGACCACATGAGATACCTGCAACTGGTACGTGAGAGATTCGAGCTACATGGCCTAACATACAGGCTAGGCAAATGCCACTTTGGCGAACGCAAGGTCGAATTCTTGGGGCACTATGTTACACAAGAGGGAAACTTCCCGCAAACCGAGAAAATCTAAGTGATTAGCGAAGCTAACGCCCCACGAAACCAAAAATAGCTGCGCCACTTTTTAGGCATATGCAACTGGCTGAGGGATTTCGTCCCAAACGTAGCAGACTTACTGGGACCTATTAATCAACTGCTACAAAAAGACCAAGCATGAAAATGGACACCTGAACATGACCAGGCTTTTAACGCCATAAAAACTCAGATCGCGAGCCCGCAGTGTTACATAAACCGACGGCCGACACGCCCCTAATTCTGCACACTTATGCAAGTGGGGTTAGATTGGGAGCTGCACTGTATCAGGAAGACACCGGGGGCAACAAAAGCATGATTGTTCATGCAAGCACTCTGATGTCTAATACGCAGCACTGTTACCACAGCAATGAGTAAGACTGCTTACCTAATATCTGGGCCGTTCAAAAGTTCAGGTATCACTTGGAACTTGGAAGATGCCCCATTCATTTTACGCACGGACAACAAGGTGTTAACATGGCTACATACTGCAAGTGCCACAAAATCAAAGTTAGGCCGATGGGCGTTGCTCCTGCAGGAGCTAACGTTTGAAATTCAACACTGCTCAGGCCGATTTAATGAACTCCCTGACGCTCTATCCTGAGCGCCAGACAAAAATAAGCTGAAGTAGACAACTGGGAGCGTATGCTACCCCCGAACGTCTAGTCACAAAGTTTGCCCACAAGGAGCTTATAGTACAAACCCTTGAAGCACAGCTAGACTGCGAGAAATTAGCCCGCTATCAGTAGAACGACCCCAATATACGGGACACATTGGAGAAGTGCCCTAATCAGTACAAACTAGAAAAAAGTTATGTATGGGCCCGCCCTCACGCACACACCGAGGATTGGAAGTGTCTGTGGGTTCTGCCCACATTATGGCAAGATTTGTGCTACTATTTTCACAAGCACCCACATGCCGGACACCCGGGAGCTGCAGAGACCCTGAGAAAACTGACAATCAGATTCACTTGAGACAGGGTAACCAGTTACATACATGAATTTGTAAGCCAGTGTCTGCAGTGTGATACTACCAAAGCCCACGGGGCTGAACGCTCCAAAAGAATTCCATGGCGACCCTAGATGCCTTAGACAACCATACTAGCCGACCTAATGGGGCCTTACCCTAGATCTCGCAGAGGGAAAAGGTACTTATTAATTGTGACCGACTTCTTCTCACGGTGGGTAGGAGCATATCCGCTGCCAAAAGCCGAGGCCTCAACCATAATTCACACGTTAGAAGAAGAATTTTTCCCGTGCTGGGATTTTCCGAAAAGCATCCTAACGGATAATGGAACCCAGTTTACAGGGGAAAAAATGGGAAGTCGCCTGCCACTGCTGGGGAGTCGAACCCTGGACGACACCAAGCTATCATCCCCAGGGTAACCCAACCAAGCGCAGAAACCAGGAATTTAAAAAATGCCTCATGGTAAGAATTGTGGAATATCACCAGAATTGGGATTGCTACATCCCGGACATATTATTCATGCTAAGGAAATGGCAGAATGATGCTACAGGCGCCTATCCTAGCGAACTGCTCCTTGGACACACCCTACCATGCCCCAAGGATTGAAAATGGAACGCAGAACCATCAGAAATGCCAGGAGCAGGACACATACGCCAAAACTGCCTATAAGGGGTAAAGAGAATCCGCAAGGCGCAGCAGCAGTATGTCACCCAAAAATATGGCGCACACGATAGCCAAAAAATATCCGACCTGCAACCCCGCAACACAGTATTGTTATGCATCCACCCCCTGAGCAACAAGGCTGTGAATTTCTTCGTCGAATTCTATCCCAAGTGGGAAGGCCAACACACAATTGTTGAACTGTGTGGAAACACCCTGTGGCTCTAGGATGTATGGGATAATATTAGGAAAGTGCTGCACGTTATGCACGTGAAAAGATTTTTAGCTCGCCTGAAGACACGCAAGATGTGTCGGCAAGCCAGCCTGTGGAACAGCTGACTGCTCTTACGCAACCCGACGGGGAAACTGACCCAGTCAGAGAGTAGCGCAGCCCAACGGCAGTGAGCGGAACCCTCCAGCAGCACGAGCACCGAGAGGCGTCATCCACACCAGACCTGCTGCCACTCCCGACGAGCGCAGCACAGAGACCCCCGCCCATGACACGACCAGAAGCAGAGATAGCCAAGCGTCCCGCACACACTCCATGGCCGGCACACAGCGTGCCCTCACCGGCCGCCATAGAGCCAGCAACCAGGCGAGGGATGGCTCGCCGCCCGCCAACTACGAACCCGTCTGGAACCCTTGTTGGGCCAGATCCAGCTCCAGCCCAGCGGAGAAGGAAGGAAGACAGCACGTCGCTCGCGGTGCCTTCCAGCACCCCGCCACCAGCTGTGCCTACCGACATGCCGCCTGTAGCCCAGCTGAATCCAGATGCAGAGATGTTCTGCCCGGACGTCTCCACCCAGCAGACAGCACCCGCAAAGAACAACGTGCTGAGGTACGTGCCACCACAGCTTCGCCAAATGCCTTGGTGTAGTTGCCGAGGCATCCCACAGCAGCAGAAAGGGAGGTACAAGGAGACATCTTGGCATCCCTCCTCCTCCTACAGAAGGCCTCAAAGACTTAGTGTTTAGAGGCATACCACTCCCACAGCCCGCTTTGAGTTCAGACTCTGTGCGTTGGGGCTCGTTCGCCTCTATCGCCTGCTAAGAGAAATCCCAGTGTGCATCGAAGACACTCTACCTCAGTGCAGTGCATGGGATTAGTCCGTAGGTTAGTTTACTGTTATTGGTGCGTAATGGAAGCTAGTTTAGTTATTTTGTCCGGTGCAGTGTGAACCCCCAACCAAAAACAGAGCATTTTTCTTAAATACTCCACAAGTGTGTCACTACAAAGAAAATATTGCGTGTAGAAAAAAAAAAGTCTATGTATACAAGTATTATGTAATCTTGCATCTTCTCACATATGTGTGTCTTGAGATATTTATTACTTTACCCCCTGTTCAGTAGCATGCATTTCCAGTTAAATTTGTGTTCTGTATAATTGGGCTTACCAGAAAAGCATTAAAAATGAGGCACACATAAATGTTTTTAAGAGTAAGAGTTTTCCAAGGCCAATTCATAATTAACAAGTCAAGTAATACACCTCCCTAGCCAACGTAACTTTGAATTTTCTTGTGTTTTTTTTTTTTTCATAAGTGACTTCAACCATAATTGCGTGTCCATTAATTACCCCTCGGTGTGAAGCTTAGGTAGGTAAATACTCACGCAGTAGATTTTTTCTCTTAGCTATTTATTTGTGTTTTAGGTGCAGAATGTAAATATGTGTTTGTTGTTTTCCCATTGTAGTAACCAGCGTTCTGGCATTCCTATGTACCATTCCGTCAGTAGGTCGCGTACGTCTGAATTAAATTTTTTTACATGTTTGCTTACAGAAGTTCTGCAGCCACCTTAGCGTACCCTTAAGATTAGTTAATTTATATATGTTTTTGTAGTTTCACTTACAAACCGTGAATGAGGCCACCCAGCTTTAATTTTGTCACAACATTTAAGGCCAATGTGTGTAGCACAGTTATGTATCCGAGAGCAGGGATTTGCGTTAACTCAGCAGCTAACCGAGTTCAGAACTCCAATCTATCTGAAGTCTGATGACTTCCACAATGATTTTGTTGCAAGCAGCAATGTTACTTATTCATTCGGTTATGAGGTAACACCTGTATCACATAGTGGTACACCTGAGAGAGCGTGGCTGGGAGCATGAGGGGTCAAATCTTCAACGCCTTCTTCAGGATCCAGAGCTGCAAACTCATCATGACTTCAGGATGAACAGTCTCCGTTTCCGTAGTCTCTAGAGGGATACTGCACCTTCATTTCCACGTTGGTATAACTGGCGTCATACTGATTAGGATGCTTTGTTGCATACCTGATTTCCCTTTAGAAATTCTCCAACCACAACCATGCCATATGAATGCTTTACATTAAGATTACTTTTATTATCTTAATTTAGTTATGAAATAATACTGTTTTGATAAATGGCGGAAGGAATACCTGCAGTGTATTAAAACACACACATTTCTTTTGACTGAGGGTACATGAGTACACCACCTCAAAATTATAACATTTGACCCATCTGAATGTTTTCAACATAAGCTGACACTTCCTTTAACTTTTCTTGATTTTTACTACAGTGCAGGATCTTTGCTGTTAGTAAGCATAATTTTATACTTTAGAAAATCAATTTTTTTTTCTTTACTCTTATTGGTGTTGTCAGTGGTGAAACAGCATCTCAAAATTAAGAGAGAGCAAGTCTTTATCACCTCTCTTAGGACATTTTTGCTTTTCTTATAAATTTCATTTTAGTGCGATCAAAACCTTATCACATGCTGCATTAAAGATAGAGGAAAGTCTTATTACTCTAAAGAGATAGTGTATATAAGAATCAGAAATTATTTATAACAATTCGTTAATGATTGTATACAATATATCACAATATATATAAAAGCAGTTTGTGTGTCCATTTGCTCTCATTTTGGCACCTGTACTAAATATAGGGAGGAGCAATATACAGTACACCCTGCCACTCTGCCCCCTCCTCATTTGTTACACCACTGGGTGTTGTAGGGAGCATTTCTCAACCCAGTCATTGATTTTTGTGATTGTTTGTGTGCATGCATGTGCATGTGTGTACATGTTTGTGTATATACAGGATGGTATCTAAATTTGACCGAAAAACTTTGGCTGCAGGTTAATCTCGAAAAAAGAAGTTGAAAACATATATACGACTTGTGGTCTAAAATGAATTCCAAGGCAGGTACACATTTTGGATGTTGTAAGTAAAGAAATAGTTTATTACAGTACCACTATGATGTACCTCCCTCTGGAATCTTCCCCTCCCTTTAATAGCAGCAACAGTGTGTTATTGGGTATTGTGCGTGCCCCACCTGCCAGGTATTGGTAAATATTATTTTTAAAGTAAAACACGAATTACTTGATAATGGTGAGGCTTAGGGTATTTACACAAAGCAACTGTTTTGTTAATTGCGACATGGGGATTAATAATCCGTCATTTAAATCCCAAATATGCTATCGCAACATGGAGGTTAGTTTGAAATAGGCATAGTAACCGTTATTATTTACATTAAATATTTTGATGACAGCGGCAGGTGTTGTGGAGTTAGATCATCTTCATTAAGTTAACCATTACCCAGACAATCAGTGTTCTATCTTAAATATTATCATCAATATTTGCTACAACCTGATGCTTCAGGTCCAACTTCAAATATGTGTACCAACCTTAGTATTCACTTTAGACCATAGGTCGTGTATATGATGACAACTAATTTTTTTCGTGATTAACCTACAGCCAAAGTTTGTTGGTCAAACTTAGATACAAGCTGTATATAAATATGTGTGTATATACACATATATGTTAATATGTGTTTACGTGTATTATGTACATACATTTACATATACAACCTTGGTAATTTCATGATAAAATAATATAAGTTGTATGGAAATATGTCAGCAGAAAGAATTTACTAATTTGCATTATTACCGTGTATTTTAATTTCACAATTTTATACTGAACTATTTAAAATTAATGTTTAGTCTATTGGTGTATTCCTTGTCAATTTTGTGATATCCTTGGTCATTTCCCACTATTATACTGGTGAATTCGTGGTAGTAGATAAATTAAGAAACTTACAGAGGAAAATTTTGCAAAAGTATGCCATTTGAATGCATGCCTTTCTTATCTCACAAAATCATACTCCCTAAAACACTCAAGTCAACTGTCCTGAAGTGGATTTATGAAGGGAACCAGGGCATAGACAAAACTTAAGAAACGGGCATGATACTGTTATATTGGCCAGGCATGTCCGGGGACAGAAGGGTGGGTCTCATAAGTGTAGCATGTGTGGAAAGCTTAGGAGGGCAAACTATAAGGTACCTTTACTTCCTCATGAGGTACCTAAAAGTAGGTGCAGATATTCTTAAATTTTTCAGACAGGTATATCTAGTTCTCATTAATTATTTCTCTCATTGGCTCGACATCCGGTCTATTATGTGAGTAAAAGCTCTAAATCAGTTATTAATGTGATTCAATATGTGTACAGCATACACTGCTTCCCATAGGACCTTGTTGCAGACAATGTGCCGTTCCAGTCACATGAGTGTCTAACGTATTTCAAGGGTAAAGGAGTCAAGCTAGCCACCAGTAGCCAACACTATCAATGATAAAATGGAATGACAGAAAAGGCAGTTTGCATTAGCAAGATTATACACTGAAAAGCCAAAAAAAACTGGTATAGGCGTGCGTATGCAAATAACAGAGGTATGGAACCAATCAGAGTAACGCGATGCGGTCGGCAGCTAGATCGGTTACTGCTGCTACAATGGCAGGTTATCAAGATTTAAGTGAGTTTGAACGTGGTGTTATAGTCGGCGCACGAGAGATGGAACATAGCATCTCCGAGGTAGCGATAACATTTGGATGTTCGCGTACGACCATTTCAAGAGTGTACCGTGAATATCGGGAATCTGTAAAACATCACATCTTCGACATCGCTGCGGCGGGAAAATGATTGCGAAAGAACGGGACAAACGACGACTGACAGAATCATTAAACGTGACAGACGTGCAACTCTTTCTCAAATTGGCGCAGATTGGATTTGTGGACTGCCCTGCAGGATTCATGGTGTGAATTGCCTCCTGCATACCTTCAGACATTAGTCGAGTCCATGCCACGTCGTCTTGCGGCACTTCTGGGTGCTCGGGGGGCCCTACACGATATTAGGCAGATGTACCAGTTTTTTTGGCTCTTCAGTGTACTACGTAGAAGTAAGGTAGAAGGGTCAGACTACAGGGATCTCTTATAAGAATAGAATAACAGCCAAGTTGCAGGATTACAGGCATCCCCAGCCACGTTTCTGTTTATTAGTACCATACTCACCAGTGTACTAGTTAGCATGTAAAAAACACTTTAAAAATCTGCAGTAAAGACTGAAATTAGCAAATTATTGTGTGCTGAACAGCAGAAAGAAATAAAATGTCATGACAGAATAGTAAGATGCCAAGAAACAGTATTTCAGCAAGGTGACAGAACAGTAACAAAAACAGATACAGGGAATCAATGGGAGCCAGGAGTAGTGGTAGTCACATGAAATATCTTAAACCAGGAGTGGACAAGAGGAAATCATAGGGATCCCTGACCATGACATTCAAGATAGAGTATTAACCAAGGAATTCTCAGATGGGAGGAAACAGATGGAAAAACAAATGGAGGGAGGTACCCAGAGTCAGCACTCAGATGCAGTTGGTTCACAAGAGGAAGAGTTAAGAGGGTTTGAAAGCAGCCCAGTATATAGAGGGTTCAAGGGACTCGAAAGCAAGTCCCACTATCAAACAGTGGATAAGGGGCACTTAACCTTCAAGAACAGTAATAATGTGGAGAGGTAGGTCGCAAGGAGTGACAGGAGGGTAGTTCCCAAGGTACAGTTTGAATTTTTGTAGGAAACCCAGGAAAAGGGGAGTTGTTGCAAATGGTTAAGCTGGCAGACATGAGAGAGAATAGCTGATGGAAGGAGAGTTGTAAACAAGGAAGATTACTCATATTTAAACTAGTGATTGTCATGTAAAGTTTGATTAATAAATGAAAGCTAAATTATATACAGTAAACTACTAAAGAAACAACATGAACATCATGTGACTGTAACTGTAGCCACACACTCATCATAAACATTCTCTTCTGCTTTCCAGAAGTGCTGGCAGTGTCACAGTTATTGCCCTGTTTTCTTGGCCTCACTGTGTTTATAAAGAAATATCATGCAGTCAATGGAAAATCAAAAACTTAGGCTAACATATTTGCAACTCAAATGCCTTGCATTTTGGTTTCTGCTGGCCACGTTTCCTCCACAGGGGGATTCAAGCATTTAGCTTTGGAATCTTTTTTAGGCCTATCCAGTTACTGGCTGCTGCTGGCAAAGAAAATAGACATTCAATAGCTTCAGCTTCTTCATTTGCACGTCCTTCAGTTCTGTCAATTTTTATGTTGGTATCGCTTATTCTGTAATGCTGTTTGGAATAGGTGAACAGGCATCATCTTCTTAAAACAGCAAGTGATTGTTTCAGAGTGATGCCTCTTGGTTGGTGGAAATATGGGCTCTGAGGTTGTGTTGAATTGAATTATGAACCACTACATGCAAGCAGGTTAATTTCTATGTGCTGACTGCTGGGCACTAACCGTGGCACAGGGGTAGACGTGATCTTCCATAAGCACTGGCCCTTTCCAAGGATTATGTTTCCCAGAAATTTTGGACAGATGTACAAAAAGCGGTTTGCAGGTTTCAGAGGCTCTGCTACCAGCTGGTGGCGTTCCACCAGCTGGTGCTCAAGGAATTCCACTTAAGATTGTCTTTCCACGTTTCTCTGGGCGTTTGACTTCTGATAGTGGTACTCATCTTCTCTCCCCTGGTCCTGCTGCATGGGTATGAATTGCAACATTCGACTTAACGTGTCGGAGTATTTGAGTGAGTCTTAACCTGAGGGATGAAGAGGCTCAGTGGGGCTGAGTTTGTCTGGCACTTGCTAGCTGACATTACTGTTGTGCATTGTCCCTCTTCCAATCTCTAATGATTGGTTTGGACTGAATGGCCTTTTTCTGTTCTCCATAACTGAAGAAAGGCTTAAGGTAGATGGTGGGGGTCATTCAAAAGGTGAGGTGAAGAGGTACCCAATGTTAATTTTGCAGTTTCCTACACTCCCTCTGTGCATCCGAAGTCAATAGAATATGTTCCCCATGCCTTTAATTTTCTGTCCCCAGCAAATCGAATTGCGGTGAATGAAACAGAGATTGGTGAGTTGGGTTTTATAACCTCCCTGTCCTCTGGGTGTGCCAGGGGCCATGGGCCATGAGCTCTTGTCCTTTAACCCTCTGTCCCCAGCAGATCAAGATGCGGTGTATCAAACAGAGGTTGTTAAGTAGAGAGGTGTGACTGCTGGTTCCCCTTCAGTGTTGCAAGTATTGACGACCAGGTACCATGCTCGCAAGCACTGCCTGAATTACTGGTGGTCAGATGAGGACAGCCTGCTCGGCCACTG
>NQII01005274.1:97147-130181 GCA_002778355.1 Clitarchus hookeri | reverse complement strand
ATTGTAGTGGGCGGGCTGCGAGCATATGGCACATGGGTAAATAAAGCAAGCTACAGTAATGTACATGTTCAATGTGGAAGCGGTTAGCAGGCGGGCGACATGGGAAGAAAGCGGGCTTATCTGGAGCGATCAAATCAGTTTGTTTCAGAAGCGAGCTGTGAGCAGGCGGCAAGCACTATGGATCTTTTTGAAGTGCATATTTCAGAGGTCCACAAGAGACCACTTTCTGTGGAATGTGAAAGAAAAAATTACCAGAACCGTATAATTGAACGCAAAGATTGGATGAGTGTTGCAGAAATATGTGGACTAGAAAGGATGTATAGATTTAAATGTATCTTTACTTTTCACTTATTTGTTACCTTAGATTCCATCGTTCCTGAAAGTTTGTAACATCACCCCAGATACAACCTGTATATGCTGAAAAACTCATATATGCTGCCTGACAGAAAATGCCACGCCATGAAGGCGTGAAATGCAGTACCATGAAACGTGCAGAGTGGATGTGCATATGCCTGTTATGCATTTTATTACCACTTCAGGTCAATCACATAAACTGCGCACATGGTATAGGCAGACCACCAGCACGTGAGGCGGTCATTCCAGAGTCGTCACAGCTGCGTTAAGTGAGTGTTTTGGGTTTTACAGTATGTGGAGAACGATCAAAGCGTTGTTGTTCCTGCAATTCAGAATCAATATCTTCATTTGAGAGTCAGCTGTTGAAAATTGAAAGCGAAAAAGCATCGGAAGATGATGATATAAATTATTTGAAGTCCTTCCTTCCTTTCATGAAAGCTCTGCCACCAATCTGAAAATTTATTGTATGATTTCAGATCCAGAATTTACTCATAAAAGAAACTGTACCTCACTTAAAAGCACCTCGAATACACACATGCCCTCAAAGTCTGTAATCAACCTTTCTTCCGCATCATTTTCAGCCCCAAGTCAAGAGCAGTTTTCACCTGTTACACCACCAACAAATGTTTTATCACGTCAAGAAATGAACCATCAGCAAAGCTGTCAAGAAGTGGGGAAAAAAAAAAATGTATTCATTCAAATTGGAAGGAATCCCTTCTCTACATGCTCCTACTTCTCCAGATCTAATTTCTGCACAGGGGCATTTTTCACCATCAAGTGATTATCAAAGCCCTTTTTACAGCAATGTGTAAATTAATTTCAGTTAAAGTCTGTTTATTATCATTGTTGGAGTGCATATTCAACTGACATGTCTTTCCGACATATCTTCTGTGGATGAATAAACATGTATCTTGTTATTTTAAAAACATTTCATAGACATTATTCAAAAATACTTCACCCCATTACTATGACAATGGTTTTGTTAATTAAATGTAATGTTTTTGCCTGTTTCGTTTAATTATTGTAGTGGAGAGGAGAAATTTGCGTGGCTATTAACATTAGGGTCTTGAGAGACAATTTAATTCTTGTACAAAAGATTTTGGAAAAAAGGTTTGAATTAAGGTTTTAAATGAACTTTTACTTACACCCCAGGCAGAAATCTCGAACATCCAAAAACTATATATTGGGTAAAAGATAAATATTTGTTTACATACTCATGTTTTCTGCCGTTATATTATTGTGAATATAAAAGCCGGAGCCTTGACAAATAGAATTTAAAGGTTATCACAGCTTTAAAAAGTACATGTATCTTTTATTTTTATTTTGTTCTACTCTATTATTCCCATATTTTATAATTTGAAATTACTTGTATCAGAATTACAAGTAAACTCTCCTCAGCAGATATCGGTATCTGGAAGTTTATAGCAATTTGTGAAAATTGATTATGTTTTGCATTTACAATATAGTCAAATGTTTGTGGTGTCATTCTTGTGTATTGACTGAACATATCAGGATTGTCATTAAGCTGTTCATAAAGATGGTGGAATTCACCAAACTGAACGCAATTGTTTTAAATTTCATGCGTACATTATCTTTTTCTCGTAACACTTTCAATTAACCGTTTGCGTTTCGCAGCATAATATTTGCAGCAATTTCTGCAAGTAGTAATAAACTTCTTGTATTGACAACTGATTGTCTTGCTCTTTTGCGTCTGTTGCCTGCACGTCGGACATGACACTCACTTGCTTGCCACTTGCTCACCGCTTCCTTTAAGCCCGCACCGCCCGCTTACTGCGCACACCTAGGACACCGCTTTAGGGCGCAATCATTTCTGCCCCCCACTGTCTTGGATCCCTACTGTGTTTCCCCTTTCATCCCTATCTCATCAGGTACCGCCGCGTATGACTGTTTGTAGTGATAAGGTAGGTGAAATTGCGAATGAGAACGGTGAAAAATGGTTGTAACAAAGTTTTAACTGCACTACTCCTACTTACAATAATGTAAGCAAAATTATAATTCAGACAGTTTAATGCCCAAAAGGCAAAGCGTTTAACATCCACAGCTCCCTATCACTATCTATTACATGGTGTGGTGTATACTGGGGTGGTGCAGCAAGCACAGTAGCGTAGAACTCTGAAGGAGTGCAGACCTGCTCAACTTTGCTACTGCTGGGTTCTCTAGGTGAGGTTTCCAGGCTTCTCAAGAGGAGAGCTTTGCAGGTGAAGGTAGCTGGAGACAAACTGGCGTTTTTCGGGCTTCAGCACTATATATAGGCGCTGCAATGGACCAGGGCTGCATGGGGGTCTTGGCTAGCATGGCCATCCCCACTTCACCACAGTGACGCTGCCAGTCTGCGCATGAAAGCGGGTGGTGATGGTGGTGGTGGTGGTGGGTGGCCCGTCTAGCGAGCCCTGCATGCACTCAGGGAAGTAGGTTGATGCATGAAGTATTGACGCTCGCTTAAGGGCAACAATCTTACACCTATCCTTCCCTGGCCAGCTGTACTGACATCTAGTAGAAATGCAGGGTTAACAAAGAGATAATCAGCAGGGGGGGCCATTTTCACAGACATGATGTGTGTCAATTTTTCCCACTCTGTGCAATGCTGAATCACCTCGTAAGTATTACACTTGTATATTCTGTTTGTGCTATGTTCATGTTTGCACTAGGCTTCCAACCAGAGCTTGTGCCTGTTTGGCTGCTTTCTCATTTCCAACTCGATGGCGAGGCATAAAGTCATGACAGCACAAAGCTAGGTGATAGTGGGTGCACTGTAGGAGGGAACACAGCCTGGCATATCCAATAAAAGGGGGCTACCTGCGGTTGGTGGAAAAGCATGGGTGGCTTCCTGGAGGTAAGTGACTTCCCTCATTGTGGTTGCCTATGTAGAACATGTCCCTGTTCCTCAGTTATTGGAAAGGGTGGGACGTCACCGACAACTCCAAGTCCCCTTGCAGGGTTCGCGTTCCACATCCCTAAGGATGGCCTACTGCTGGCTTTCTGCGAGTATGTTGGCTGGGCAGGACGGTGCTAGCAGACCCAATTACTACACAGAAAGGGACAACAGCAGGGTGGGGCGCTGCTCCTGTGTTACTCAGCAAGGCGGTACGTCGCCATAAGATCCAAACAACACACAAAGATGGAACCTCTTTTGATGAAATGCCTGAAGCAAGAGAGAGGGGGAGGGCGGCGGCCCTGGAAGAGTGTTGGCGGAAAACTAGGTTGAAGTGGGAGGCAGCAGGAAGCAAGGTGAGAATAAAGCAGAGATAAATGCAGACAAGTCAGAATATGTCTTTTTATTACCGAAATAATATAACACACGTATCCAGCCTGTACCCTGATTGGTGACTAAAGGGCTGAACCTAGGCACCCAACCAAGGTGGTAGAATGGTCTTGGTAGATGTGCTGGTGCGTGGAGTGAGGGTAACCCCAGACTGGTGGTACTCGAACTCGAGCGCAAGGAATAGCTCAACGTTAACAGACAGTGATTTCACATGACTGACATTGAAGGCTTCGGCGTGCATCTGGGCAGAGTGACGTTCTGCACCAGAGCTGGGAGAGTCAGTTTGAGAGATGATGAAGTCAAATTACTGACGTAGAAGGCTTTTGTACATGTTCAGGCATAATGACACACTACAAAAGAGCTGCGAGAGTCAGTCAGAGAGATGGTGAAGTCAAATGACTGACATAGAAAGCTTCGGCCTGCGTCCAGGCAAAGTGACATTCTGCACAAGAGCTACAAGAGTCAGCTAGAGAGATGATTTCAAATGACGATGTAGAAGGCTTCGGTGCACCTCCAAGCAGAGTGAAGTTCTGCACAAGAGCTGCAAGATTCAGCTCTGAACTAAGGACCATGGGTCCTATTAATACCTGAAACACAGGGCCAGCATAGGAGGGTGTGGGGAGGTGGAGAGAGAGGCAGAGACAGGCGGACATGGCCAAAGGCAGCGAAGCACTAGGCTGCGTTCTCTCCGGCCAGAAGCCGGAGGGGTGGCAGCGCACCGGGGTTGTGATGCGGTTAACGACCGGAAAAGGCAGCAGCAGCCAACCTACATGTCAATCCCTGGACATCATAGCCTGAGGAACGCCTGTGTCTTATATGGCGTAATGCTCTTTTTAGGAGGGGGTCACAGCTGTGGTGAGGCTAGAGCGTGATATAGACGTCGCTCGTGGCACTGTATTTCCTCTCTCCTGCCATCTTGCTGGGTGCCTAAAGGCCGCTTACTCGTGGGTTGCTGCAGCTGGGTCATTTTTCCTGCCCTAATGGTACTGCTTACAACTATAGCTGGGGCTTGTGCATGTATGTGTTCTTTTTTCTCCAAACATTTCCATAGTTCATGCTATATTCTGGCTACAATATCTGAACCAATTTATACACCTACAATTTAATTTACAACAATGAGAACACAACTCTAAACTGCATCTATTACATTTTTAACCCCCTTGTGTTTACGAACTCGACTCCATAGTCATGCCGCACTCTTTAAATTACAACATTTACCACAGATAACACTCCTAATGAACTCTTTGTTCAGAATATTCTTCTTTACTTCTGTCTTTCTCTTGAAAGCACTTTACTTATAGTCTTAAACATGTCACTTTGAATTAAGGTGTGTTTAAGCTCACTGCAGGGCAGTATTTACAGGTTTAATGATGGCTCATAGATGTTATCAGACAACCTCTTTTCTTAATTACATAACTTTGGGGAGGTTCCCTGCAAAAACTAATGACAAAATACTCTCTGTATTGTTCACTATGATTAAGTTCAATTTTCNACTCTCTGTATTGTTCACTATGATTAAGTTCAATTTTCCCCGAAGGAAAGAACACATTGCCAATATTATAAATTTGGCGGCTGAAAGCCTCTGCCTAGCCGAGTAACAAACTACCGACTTAAGGCACTACTTAACTTCCCACACTGGCTTTTCCATGGGTCATTACGGGTGTTGACTGGTTATGTTGGCCGTCTGGCCACTGCAACACTAATGGCTGCACTAGGTAGATCCTTGAAAAGATTGGGGCATAATTTCCATGGTATCTAGACTGGCACCATGGCTGCTTTCTCTAGACTGTAACCTAGGACAGCTGCATTGGAGGTGTCCCTCAGAAGCTAGGCCAGTGCTGGGGGCAGACTGCCTTCCTTCCTCTTGTCCAGTTGACGTGTTGCCATCTCTGAATGTGGGTGGGGCCTTGGTAGTGGCCCAGTTGGAGGACTTTCTTCCATCCTTCCTTCAGGGCTGGAATGGGAAGTGGGCTCTCATGGTGAATTGAGGGGTTCCTCATGTTGTGCCCTTTGAGCATCTTGTGATGGGTGCAACAAGCACGTCATGGTGTCAGATGTCTGCAGTGTCTGCCCTAGTGAGTCAGACATGGTCAGCAGGTCCAAGGGCAGCCTAGGATTCTCCAGGGTTTTTGCAGGATTAGCCAGGTTACCACTTCTCTGGGTGGCATGTCTAGGCCGTTGTGACAATTTCTGCTGTAGGAGGGGTTCTGGAGTTTTCGGCGTGCTCACTGGTCGGTCAATCTGCCTCTTGAGGTATGGTCTGCAGGTCCCTTGTGCTGCCCAAAGATCGACTGGGTTGCATCTTATTTCTGCCCAACTACAGAGCTTGGATGTTGTTGCATGAACTTCTTACTCAGGTGATGTAATTACCCCTTGTGCCTCTGGATCGAAGTGAGATGGCGTAGAGATCTGGTGGTGGGGTCAGATTGTCTCCGCATGTCTTCCATCCAACATACTTTATCTTGTCTCTCTATGATTTGGCACAATCCTTCACATTTGCATGCTAACCCAACATGAAATTTCTCACTGACTTTGCTCAAGAGATGGCTTTGGACCATGGCTTTGCTTGCCTCCTTCAGAAGTGGGAGTGGTTCTCGGTGGGACTTGAGTATTTCTTCTGGATGTACAGACATCGTGTCTTCCTAGCCCACCATACCCTCTTCTGGGCTTCTCTGCGCAATATTTTGGTGATTAGTAGGGTGGTGGGGTCTGTTTCCCATTCCCACTCTCCAAGTCAATGTACGTTCCACCCTACTAGCAGCTGACTAGGAGAGGTTCCAATGGCCTTTTATCTGCTTCGTAACTTGAAGAGTATGTCTGGGATATGGGCATCCCACTGCATCTGATGTTCACATGTATGGAGGCTGAGACCCTTCTGTGGTGATCTGAGATGGTCAGAATGGTCTCTTGAATCCTTGGGTGGTCTGCATGTAGTTGGTCATGATGGTATTCGCATGCATTCTTGCGGACAGCATGTGGGATCCAAATCTTCCAATATTTGGATTGAGCATGTGGTCTGGCCTGTAGTACTTCCTTGTCTGAGTTGTAGTTCATGGGTTTTCTCGCCATGAGTTCCTGGATCTCTGGGTCCAGCTGCTGTTGTTCCAGGTAAAGCTGTCTGCTCTCTTGGAACTGGATTTACTTTAGTACTTCTGGGCTCGGCTCCGCAAGGGGGAGGGGACGGAGGTAGCATCCTCTCCCAGTCCTCGGGCTCTCATATTGTTTCTGTGTTATGAGGGTGGTGGGATAATGCATCTGATAGATTGTTTTGTTTGTCTGGGTAATGTTCTATGCCGAAAGGCAAACTCCATCAGGAAAAAGGCCTGCCTGGCTAGTTTAGTCTTTTTGCTGCTTTTCGACTGAAGCCATTTTAATGCTGTGTTGTCAGTTCTTAGGATGAATGGATAGTCCTCCAAGTGGTACCTACACTTACGGATAGCACAAACGATGGCCAGACACTCTTGTTCGTGGATAGAGTACCGATGTTCTGTTGGGTTCAACATAGTGTTGGTATATTCTGTGATGCATTTGTGAACTTCAGGGCTTTCTTTGTAAAGGACTCCCCTAATCCCGATGCTGGAAGCATCCATTTGTAGAATAAGGGGCAGGTCAGTGCAACATTGTCTTATGGTGGTACCATTCCTTGAGCTGCTCGAAGGCCTTTTGGTGTTGTTCAGTCCATTTCTCCATCTTACAGTTTTTGGAAGCAGGTTGTGGAGGTGTTCTATTAAGACTGCTATGTCTTCTACAAAATCTGTCAATCAATTGCAGAAGCCCAAAATTCTTCTCAGCTGACACCGGTTTGTAGGAGCCTCTAATTTGGTTATTTTGCTAACCTTTTCGGGCATAGGGTAATTCCCTTGAGGAATCTGCAATCGTCTTGCCTAAATGGTAGGTCAAGCCATGTAAGGCGAAGCATTCCACAACCTTTTGCAAGTGTACTCTATGCTCTTCCCAAGGGCTAGAGTATATTATTACATGGTCCAAATAGGATAGCAGAATTGGCCTACATAACCGGTAAGGATGATGGTAGACATCAGCCTCTGGAAGGTGCGGGGCATTCTTAAGTCCGAATGGCATATCTCAGAACTGAAGCATTTTCCTTTCCTGTGTGGTAAATGTGGTGTATTTACTTGAGTTGGGATGTACTGGAATCTGCCAGTATCCACTCCTCATATCCAGGGTTGAAAATATTTTTGCTTCTCCAAGGTCTCTGATTGTATGGGCAATGTTAATGCCTGGGGGAGCAATTGGATGAGTGATATAGTTAAGAGCCTGGTAATTAACACAAAATCTTATCCCCCCACCCTTCTTGGTGACCAAGACCACCCTGGAATTATACTGCAAGTCAGCAGGTTCAACTATCCCCTGTGTTTTCAGGTCGGCTACCTGTTCCAGAACCATTCTTTGTCAGGGATAAGATGTCTTACCAGGTCAGCAGTATATAGGGTGGGTGTTTTAAGCCATAACTAGTGGGTAATAACTGGCATTTGCTCAAGGGGTCTGGCAGTTTTTACAGACACCCACATGTCCCTTTTAGGATGTGTGGTAAAATTTTTCACATTACACATTACATTATATTTATTCCTGCCGTAGCAACATAGATTCATCACAACATTGTAACTTGCCTAGGTAGGTTTATAAAACACAACGTGTACAAACTTGATGTGGATATTTTAAGTATTTTTCAAAAGGAGAAAAATTAACATTTTTTTCAGCATAAAGCAACACGCCATACCATTTTGCCACTTCTGCCTACTTCGGATTTGTAACCATCCTGCCATCACATATAAATTTATTATAATAAGAGTTCAAACATTAAAATCTTGATTCAGTTTTAAATTACAAATTTAAAAATTATTATTTTTGCTGCAACAAGTTTGAAATATGCTAAAATTGAAAACATGCATAATTTTCTTGCTACAACTAGTGCTGCGAAACTTCCAGAGAGAGAGAGAGAGAAAGCGACAAGCTCTGCTCTGCATGTTCAAATTGCTTCCTATGAGGGAAAAAAAAAACACCATGTCATTAAGCCCCACGCACCATAATTTTCGCTGATATTTTTAACTGCAACAATGAAATATGTTTCCATCTGTGCTACCTAAAAATTTTTGTATTTTAGTAGGAGCGTTTAATTTACAAATAGCATACCAAAAAACTGTGTTAAAACAATATTTTCAATTTGAACTATTTCTTCCTAGCCGTTGCCAGCACATCGCTGCTGTCACTGTTTTTAATTCATATTGAATACAAAATAAATATTAAAAATCATAGAAGATACTTAGTTAAAGTTTTGTTTATTCAAATATATCATACTTTAAAGTTAATCAGTGTTACATATTTATCGTTTACAAGTTATTTAAAAACCAGGTTGACATGTTATTCCTAGGGTGATTTTTCTAAGGTTTGTTTCAAAACATCATAAGAAACCATAAAGGATGCCGTTGAATCAGATTTCTGGCTTATTTAACTACTAGTAGGACCTAGTACTATTGTGACACTTGTGAATCTGAATGCCCTTTAGTAATTTTTATCCTTCTTGTGATGAAATATGTCTACAGCCTATTTTAGGTGTTTCAGAAATTCTTCCACCCAGAGATGAGTTTTTCACAGTGCTGATTTCTTGTTCCCACAGTTCATGACCAAGAATTCTCTGAAAAGGTTGGGGTGTGTAGCAGCCCAAGGGACGGAGGCAGCCATAAGGGTCCACCCATTTTTCCGGGAGATCGACTGGGAGGCACTGGAGAACCGCAGAGTGAAACCACCTTTCAAACCAAAGATTGTGAGTCTTGCTAGAGTAACAGTTCTGATAAAATAATTTGTATTGTGAGGTATATGTGTATGTCTGTAGGTTACATGTCCCTTGTCGCCTTTTGTGTGATGTGTGTGTGTGTATCACAGTGTTGTGTATGTAAACATAAACAACACTCAAGGATAGAATTATGTGGGACATACACTTTACCTTGACACACACTACTCTCTCTGAGAAAAAAAAACAGTTTGTAGGGGAAAATTATTCTGTGTTGGGTTCAAGCATGCAAATTGCATTAAAATGTAATATGACTTCAAAATGTGTGCGCCTTTTACTGAGAAATAAAAAAATTATGTAATTGTGAAAATATTAAATAATAGTTTAATTATGTTGCTCATTCTCATTCGAGTTATTGAATTAAATAGTTTAAGTATGAGTTTTCTGAAGCACCATAAAATTCCAAAATTGAAACTGAAAGTTTGTTACTAGTAAAACTGAAAATAGAAAAAGGGAAAATAATATTGTCCAGCTGTGCTCAGTTTGCAGAATGTAATGACTCCTTTTCTCATAGGCATCCGTGGGCAAAACAAAATTTTAATCTCAATCATTAAAAATTGAAACATCTTAAAGAGAAAAAAAATTCTCTTGCAGTTCGTATACTGTTACCGGAAAATTGGTATGTCGCTTACCATTACTGATGGTTTAAAATGTACAAAACTTATTTATTATGAATAAAATCATTTTTCATTTAGTTTAGACTTTTCATAGTCTAAAAATTTTTGCCGCTTTCAAGGCAAAACTCCATTCAAATTAGTCTCAGTAGGACTATTATATCTTACTATGTGGAGCGCGACGCAGCACGTCCGCCCACCTGAGAGAATAGGCATACTCTGTCCGATTATTCAAAAGGCGCTGCGGCTTTCGCCGTAACATCTTCCAAACGGAACGGAACAAATTTATGTCTGCAATGAATTATCGCGGGAAAGCTCTCGATCTTAATGAAATTTAAAATAAATACCATTAAAATGAGTTCCTCTCCCAAATAACTCATCTCTGACACAAGTTGTTACCCAAAAAATTCAAAACAAAACTACTTAACTAATTAACAAAATACAAATCTAATTAAACTAAACTTCCTAACAAAAATAAAAATTCAAATGACAATATTCATATTAATTAATATAAGAAATTATAGAAGTATAAAATAAAATCAAGTCTTTTAAAATTTTTAAATCTCAGAGTCCAAAATACCTAGAATATACACA
The DNA here is from genome assembly GCA_002778355.1 of Clitarchus hookeri. Lineage (NCBI taxonomy): Eukaryota > Metazoa > Arthropoda > Insecta > Phasmatodea > Phasmatidae > Clitarchus > Clitarchus hookeri. The sequence continues at coordinate 119,527 of NQII01005274.1, read as the reverse complement.
AAGAAAAAAACATACACCAACGTATATTACAGAAATATAAAACAATAGAATACCTGAAATGAATTAAAATTAAATAATTACACTTGAAACATACATAACAAATTACAATTTCCCCCCACTCCCCTCTTTTACACCCTTGTGAAATAAAACAAGCAGCACTAAATCACCGAGATACCTGTCATACATGCTCTTTATAATTTAAAGTAGCATTAAATGTTACTCCTAAAAACTTTGACTGTACTACTTGATGAATTTCTTAGTCTTTCATTAATAAGTTCTGCAAATAACTACTTCCCTTCTTCAAGGCAAATCTGATAAAATTATTTTTTAATCTATTAGCTTTAAACCAAATACATAATTTGTCAAAGCAATTTTGGTGAATGTAACAATTCTTGTGTAAGCTTCCACTAGTAAGAAAACTTGTATCATCAGCAAAGAGCACTATTGAACCCTTTTGACCAACATTCTTGTCAAAATCATTTATATAAATAATAAACAAAAGTAGTCCCAGGTTTGAGCCTTGTGAACTCCATGTTTCACTCTTCTTTGTTTAGATATTACATCTTTTTTTCCTACTTACTAATTCCTATTATTTAAATAACTTTTTAGTAAATTGATTGTCTGACTTTTATTCCATAAGAAGTCAATTTCTCCAATAATTCCAACAATATTTTGTGATTAAGACAGAATATGGCTATGGGATTCTTATTTTAATTATGTTCTTTGAAAATAGCATTGATTAATTTAAAACATGCATTACTGGTGGGCATATTTTTACAAAAACCAAACTGCGCAGATGTTAATATAGATTTGGATTTTACTACATTATCAGATATTCTGTTAAATATTTCTTCCTCTATTTCTTTGGCAAAAGTGGGTAGTAAATAAACTGGCCTAATATTAGAAATACTAGTTTTCTTGCCTTTTATTTTAAAAAAAATTGGTTTACTAGTGTAATTTTTAATCTTTCTGTAAATAATCCATTCTTTATAATACTGTTGCTAATATAACATAAAGACTGTGTTACAATTTCTCAAAAGTCAGTGGGCTAAACCAGGTTCGTAAAGTGATGGAGGTTTTAATTAAATAAAATAGTTAATTATAGCTTCCTAATTTATTTACAATAGCTGCAAACAAAATTCTCTGGACTCAATACCTCACAATAAATTGTTATCACTTGCTATTCACAATTAATTAATCCAATCAATACAATTTACAATTATCTCAAGGAAATTAATAATTAAATAATTAAAATCAGTCCCAATAAACAGTGTATCAAAACCTATTGCATTACTTTATAAATTGTATGTCCATGTTTTACAGCTGCAATATTTACAATAAAATCCATATCACATGTTCATTCAGTCCCACCTCAGTTCATTCCAGGTCCCATTGGTCCGCAATGTTCTAGACATTTCTGAGCGCCCTCACACACAGTAACCTTCACTTTTTGGGTTTCATGCCCTCTCGTCCATTCACACCACAAACACCTCATCCGCTGTTGCCTCGCAATCTCCCGCCGTCAACCGTCCTATTCGCTGATATCTCTCGCTGCACTACGCGTTGCTCGATTACCCCACTCAGTCAAGTGGCTTCCACCAAAAAAACATTTCCTGACCCTCGGCCACTGCAATATTTATAGGGTCTTAGGCCATCTACAAGAAATTTCTCTAAATGCCATGTTGCATCGAGGGTCATAGTTCCCAGAATATTCTTGCGCATCCTCCCAAGTCGTCTGCTTCTCCAGCAGTGGGAAGGAGGGGCTGTGACGCTAGCCAGGTCAGCTATCAATCGTTCCCGGCCGCCAGGCGACGATGGGACAGGGAATAGGTCTGCCTGGGGTGGGGAGGGTCGAGGTGGGTCACCCCTCACAGAGCCGAGTCCGCACATAGTGTCTGTGCCCCGTGCGGTAATAGGCACGTAACAATGTATATATAAAGTGGGAAACTGCTGAAGACGATGAAAAAAATAGTGAAAGTATGTTATATATCCTAATCACTACACAAACTAAGAAGAAATGTAGGGGATGTAAAATCTTTAAAAAAAACATGCCCAATTCTGGAGTGCTATATAAAGAAATTTCAGAGAGCAAAAGCAGGAATATCCATTGTGATACATAAGAAATTGAAGAAATCATTGAAGACATAGCAAGTGATTAATGAATAATAAAGGTGGTGTTAGGTATTTATGGATACAGTTAAGGATAGGATTTTCAAATCCAAGATTTGACAAATCCTTCGAATCCACAGGATTTTGGGATCCGAGTATTCGAGATAGGATCTGAGTAAAACATTCAACTTAACAGGATGAGGTGAACTTTTTCCTTAACAGCACATTTAAATATTTTAACAGTGAAACACTATTATAATGATTTTTAAGTGACAAGTAAAATGAAATGTTATAAGCAGGGTAAACGTTTTAAGAAGGAACCATATGCAATGTACCAAGATAATGGAACATTTTTTATGTTCGTATGCAGAATACCAATGTGCACTTATACTAAAAATTAACAGGACAATTGTGAATCCTGTTTAGGAGAATAGTTTTTTAATCAACACATGTAATAAGAGTGCCACAAATATTTTACTGTTTTTGCCAACATGATGCACAACTTTCAACTTTTAGGTTGGAGTAACTGATCTTTTGACATTTGGTAACATCACTGATTTCTTTAAATTATATTTACCCTTGGTTTTAAAATAATAAAAATTTCTATCTCGCAATTATAAAATTTTCTTGAATTAAATTTGCTTCTCCGTAACTCCTTTTTTGTCCACATTGAGCACCAAACTAAAACAATAACAAGGACAAAGATGATGCCCAGAGAATAAAACTTTCAAATGTATATGTACACTTGAATACAAGTTCCAGTGCTCTAGTGATTCTCGAAATTGAATAGAATTGAATCAAACAGTTTTCTGTACCAATGTTGGCATTATTATACATTGTCTTGCATGTGTGGCAAAGTAAACAGAAATTCATATTGTTTTTGTTTATGTGCATAAATAATTTAATTCAAGCACCTTCAATCTGCTTTATTGTAAAATAATGAAAGTATTGGAGCAAATTTCTATCATTTGGTGAATATATACAGGATGATTCTAAAATCATGGGACAAACATTGAGGGGTGATAGAGCTCACTAAAACAAACAATTATTGTATAGGAATATATGGGCGGAAGTGACGCATTGAGGCGTTGAGGGTGTGGTGGGCCAGTTCGATGGCCACCACGATCGCCATTACCATTGCGGCAACGCCTAGGCTTACTGAGCGTTGCTGTGGAGTTTGCATTGCTAGGTTAAACGCTGACTTGTTCGGACATGCTTGTGAACAGAATCAGTGGTCCACATCCAGTATGCCGTCTGCACGTCGTTTAAAGAGGAGATGCTATTCAAGATCTGTTTTTCGTAAAATTGGAAGTTTTAGTACCGATGTTGCTAAAGATGATGATGTTTTAATTAAGTCTGTTTCTCAAGCTCAAGAGAGTTACGTATTACTTACACTTATGTACAGATTTGGTATTCAAGGAATGACAGCTATCCTGGTAGCGGATTGTTGGAAATTTGCTTCTACCTTCCTGCTCATAATAATCCTGGTGTTACTGTGTCATACATAAATCAAATTGACGTTCAAGACATTATATGTTGGAAAACGTTTGCTCTCCATGAAAGTGTACTAAATCAGAGTTGTTCAGAATATTAGTAGGTAGTTTTGGTGACATACGAGTTCTACATTTCCCTTTTTTCTTACTTGATTTTGTATTCTGCCTGACACCTGGAACAACTGTCACAATGCACTGGCAAGGGCATAATGTTTCATGAAGAGACTAATGTTAACAATTTATACACATTATAAAAGCACTGTTTAAAAAAAAAGTGTCTTGTACAACAGAAAAAAAATTAGAGAAATATACCTTTATGTTTTTGAACTATCTAAACTTTCACCAACAAATTTTTTTGTTAGGCTCGCTGACAAAACTTTTTTTACTGCACATATGTACAGAGAATATGTATGATAAAAATACAGTTAGCTGGAATAATACAAGATTAAAATATGTGATAATTCAATTTACAAATATATTCTACATTAATAAATGCATATAAACACATTTTTTATTACTGCTCCGCTTTGTAAAAAATTAAGAAATTTTGGACAAAACGTGACGATGCTACAAATGTACAAGCTCAGCAACCTAGTTGGCGCAAATTCCATAGATAATATGGTGCTTGGTAGACGTGAAACTACAAAGGGGGTGTTTCCTAATGAGCAAATGAACATTTCCAGGGCCGTGCACTACAAAGTTCACTAAAAGTGACGCATTATCACTTGCGCTCATGTTATCTATGGCCATAAACACACGTGATGGAAAGAAATACGTTTTCATTTATGGTGATAAATTGAAGAAATCTACTGTCCAACTCTACATGCATTCGTATTCGAATATGCAAAAACATAAAATACGTTGTAAGAAGCAACTATGAAATATAAAACAATAATAATTTGTGAAAATATTACAGGATTTTGTACAATTCATGAATTACTACTCAAATTTTCAAAAATCATTATTTTTCGTTTTTATGTGAAACTTTGTATTATTTTTTGCGTTATCGTATTTGCTAAATTTTTTTGGTCTCTATTTATGAGACTAGATATTTTATGAAAACATTTAATTTAATGTATCAATTTAGATCTCACACTTTCATTTCACACATTTTTACGCACAACTGCCGATGTAAACAAAAATGTGGTGTTGCAGCCATTGATTACTGCACACATTCTAGTTGTGTGTGTTAACTTCGCACCTTTGTTACTAGCGCTTGGAGGCAGTTTGTTGTCATACTACTGTAGCTTATTTCGAAGTGCATGTTTTACTGCTTGTGTAATCTTTGGAATGTGTTTTTTACATTTTGTTACACAAGAAAAAATACTTAACGTATTTACGTGCATGTGTTGCATGTAAAACTATGATTTCTGAGATTTAAAAATTGTCTCAGGACAAAATTGAGAATTTTTTTATCTTGAGTATTTCTCGGCATTGCTGAGACTCTTATGTCTTTAGATATTTTACAGTACCAAAGTGAATTCGTATATTTAACATGGGAGAAGAGTTCATTTCTTGTGGAGAATGCTAATTTCGTGAGATATCAGCGCATTTGTCTGTATTTCGTGTTATTTCGCATTTTAACTTGTATTTCAGTGTTATTTCATTTATAGCTATTTACCACAAAATCGTGCCTGTAGCCATAACACCTTTAATTCAACAAGGCACTGGCAGTTTTTTTGTAGTGTTGTCAACCTCCTTTGTTAATTTTCATTTCATCCCTGCTTTTACAATCAATCTATGCACAACTCATTAAAATTGTAAAATATTTAAGTTTTTTTTAATTTTGAAATTTATTTGAATAATACTTTAATAGTTTTGTTGTTGCAGTTTTTTAGTTTAGTAATTTACCTCATATGATATCACTTCAAAATAATTTCTGAAAGTTGGACATCCTTTTGAGCATAAATGCATTTGCTAATAAACTTATCCCCTGTTCCGTGGCCTTTCTTTCCCTCCATGGTGGATGGGCCTCTACCGAGAAGAGTAGTATTTGTGATCCCTTCTAGTATTTCTCCTTCATTATCCTCTAGTTGCCTGTCTCCTGGTTTTGTTTTTGGCAGTGGGCTTCGCTGTTGGCCACATTACCACCAAAAAAAAAAGCTAATAAACTTGTGTAATGATGTACTGAAAGCATTTTTGATTATACAAGTGAATGGAACAACCACTGTGCGCATATTTTGCCATGTTATTGAAAACAAGAGAGACAGCACACCATGTAAGCCTAAACAAACTTTGCACATCATAACCTTGCTTGCTTTGCATGCTTAATTAATGTTTGTTATACATGTGTGTGACGAGCTTAACTCTACTGGAAACTGCACATATTTTTTTCTAAATACACAACTGCACTACTTAAAGGGAAAATTTAAGTTGTTTTAGCTTTGTAACCTAACTTGGTGGCACATTCCTGCCAGCAATAACCAATTTTTTTTTGTAACGTGGATTCAAATTAGGATTAGAGATAATTTAAAGGATTCAACTATGGATTCGGATTTAGCTTAAAACAGGATTCGACCCATCCCTAGTTACAATGATTGTTACTTGCCCATTAACAGAGGATGCTTCATTTGCGGTTAACATGAATACTATGAGCAGTCGAATGAAATTATAGATTTGGGTCTAGAGATGGAAAAATGGATTTATGTCTAGAGAATCATGAACGTTTTGTTTTGGAAATTTGAATGGCAGAGTGGGAAGATGGAATAATGTCAACACAGCAGGATTTTTTGTGGAATAAACAGAAAATAAAAAATAGAAGTAGTATGTCTGATACAAAAGTGCTGTTTGAACTTGCTTTTATCAACATAAATACATATGAAAGTGTATCAGGGTACAATCAATGTGAAGATTGAAATCTATAACTGACTATGTTATTGCCTGTAGGGAGAGGTATTGCGTGGTATGTGCAGCAGACCCGTCGATGGCTAAAGCTGCCATCTAGATGGCTCCACGTGTGTTCTATAGGCAGCAAGTCTAGAGACCAGGCTGGCAACGAAAGGTGTCAACAGTATGAATGAAGGCTGTCCTGGGAAATCTGTAGTGTATTTGGGTGGACACATTATCCCATTGAAAAATTTTGTATTTGAGCTGCACCATGAATGGAAGCACACGTAGCCTCAGAATACCCCGAACATACTGCTGTCAGTGTTCTCCTTACTACTGCCACAGAAAGACTAAGAATCATAGGAGATTCCCACCCACTATTCCACGACTCCATCAGTTCTGGTGGTGTCACTCAACAATGAAGTCAGGATTTTTTGCACTGTCGAGTGGCCCTCCATATTTGAGTATGGCTGTCATCATTGTCCAGACAAAACCTGGATTTGTCATTAATGGTGATATATTACCATTCCTCAGGCATTGATGCCACCTGATTACATCAAAACTGCAAACAAAGTTGTCTTTATCAAATGTTCCTGCTACCCCCAACACTATCGCACAGTTCATTTGCAGTGATCCAAGTGGTGGGAAATTTGAGAGAACAATTACCTACCTTCTGTAATCCAGCGATTCATCCTCTTTCAAACTCTGAAAGTTGTTCATACTGAGTTAACCCTTAGAGCAGAACGTCTCTCAGTACCACCTTAGTAAGAACATCCGCCTGTGAGGCGGGGACCCTCGTTTTTACGCTTGAGTCCCTGTTTATTGTCTAGGAATGTAACCCAAAATGCCCTACAGTTTTACTCTATGAACATATGCATGATTTAAGTAATAAAATGAGATTGCTTACAAAATAATAATAAATAATAGACTTATTTTACATTACCACAACACATACATCTTAGATTCAAGTTTGGTAATAACTGTTGAAATTCTTTTGTACATTTAAGAAACCTCACAATCCACTAGTCTCAAATGTGCATGTAGATTTCCAAGCTTCAAACACGCAGTGCAGTTCCTAATATCATTAGAATGTTTTATGCCCTTTCACTAGTAAATGAAAAAATCTGAATGACAAGAGGAGTACTAGAAAATCTCACAGTATCCTCTTTACGCCACAAATCTAAGCAATTAATATGCTTTTGAACTGAACTTACTGAAAAATGTAAGGTCTGAATCACACACTGTAGTAAAATTATTGAAATCACCTGAGCAAATACTTTGAAATTCACATTGCAATTTGGAAACACAGGTATTGCTAATTTTTTTTCGAACATTGTAAACATTTAGGTGTCTGACGTTTTATGCATTTATACATTGTCATTCTGTTCTTCTGTTAAGTGGTAGGTTCGGTACAGTCAACCATTGTTGTAAGTGATTCTGAATCAAAGAAAGCCCAAGGGATTACATGAAATATTACCTATTTGTCTTTTTGACATTTTTGTAATGACCAAACTAGATGTAGACATTATTGCAGCTCACAGATATCAATTGATAAAAAATGGCTAGAGGCCATCTTTGTGTTTTGTTTGCGGAGTAATTGCTGACTTTCATGTCCATGGTGTCTACCTCTGATTTTGTAGCATTTTCTATAGAAAGACATGATTTCTGGTTTATCATTCTCTGTATCAGTGTGAATATTATGCTGCATTGATGACAACAGCACAACTGATTCAGACCTCTTGGGTACATACAAGACAAGTGTGTACTCTTTTGTGAAGCCATTAATACTCAATCCTATTGGCCTTTTCTTATTTGGCAAAAACTCCTGTGTTATTTATGGCTTGTTACTTTTTAGTGTCCCAAAAAGTCAGTTTATTTTTCCACAAGACTTCAGCAACTTCGAGCGACATAAACTAGTTGTCACATGTAACGTTTCTGTTTGAACCAATCAGACATTTAATAAGTTGTACAATGGCCTGTGTTGCTTTTTTGAGTTTGTTTCTTCTTCACTGAGTGTAGGTCCATCACTACATTTGCCTACATAGATATATGCAGTCAACAGGTAAGAATCACAGGCATCAGTGAGGCACAGAATTTCTATTCCCATGTTTTGAGGGCTTTTTCAGAATGTATATTTTGAAACGCCACCTACCTCTAAAGGGCACGAGTGTTTCAGCCACATATGCAAAGACACCTATAATGTAATTATTCTGGCAATTGTCAATTATTTTTTCAAACAAATTTGAAATAGCAGCTGCTGGGTCCATTTATTAGGTGACGTGTAGTTGGATCATCAAAGCGGAGAGATCTAATGAGAACATTACACCTCTTTCCCAACATAACTGCCCTAAAAATAGGTCATCCTGTAGGCCCAGCAGAGAAAAGGGATTTCAGACATTCCCTCGATGATTTGAAAATATAACAAATAATTAGTATTCACAAAAGAACTCTGATCTCATCTCTGTTTGTAGGTTTGTATAAAGCGTCATCTTGGTTTTCCATTTTCGCACAAACAGAATTTATTTTGTACTTTTCCCATGTCACAATTTTATCTAGCATGCCATCTGTGAAAGAAAGCCCCCAAATTTTTTTCTGTAGTTGGATTTCTTAGAGAAGCAGCTGCACCTTTTAGTTCTGACAGTCAAATTTTTGTAATATTTCTCTCACTTCTATTGTTTGCACACACAGGATGCGAACTCCAAGAAAAACAGTTTATTTTTCCTACATATGTTATGGGTTCACTTATTTCTGTTTCAGTTTCTTCTTCAGTCACTTCACATGGCAGCAAATATGCTATATCGTGACTTGTATTATTGTGAAAGCCACCTTCATGATGTGTGTTGTCTCTGTCTTCCCTTTCACTCACCTCATTTTTCTAAATTTCTGAGAAACTGCTATGACTGGAAATCTCATGGTCTTCGTGATCTGGGACATATGAATCCTCAGAATAAGCTGTCTTCAGATTCTGATTCACTTGTAACAGAAGCCAAGACCAGGCTGAGAATTTTCCTCGTTCATCATCCTTTCCATTTCTAAAGCCTACAGTAGGAAAAAAAAAAATTGTAAAATGAAACCTACTTGGCTAAAATGATGAACATATGCACGTTAATATAACACCTATCCTGTACAAAAAATTACACATCAAATTTGTAGGACAGCATTGTGTAGTGGTTACACCAGCCGCCTCCCACCAAGGCAAATTGTGGAGTCCTAGTGGGGTCAGGCCTGAATTTCCATGTGTGGCAAACATGGCAGACATAGCCATTAGCATGGGATTTCACGAGGTACTCCCATTTTTACAACCATTGCATTCTGTCACTGCACCAACCACCTCTTGCTTCACCCCACTGGCATGCGATATCTCATCTGTCCCCATGTCTCCATCACATTAGATCTTTGCATGTTTAAGCACATTATTGAGAGTTAGCTGTGTCAGGTTTTGATTAGGGCCTACAGTCACCATGCATTTATTATAGTAGTAAAATAACAACATAAGCAATAATATTATGATAATCCTGCCTGTGTGGATAATGGTGACAGCTGGTATATTTACCTGTTTCAGAAAAACAAGAAGGATGCTATGAACTTTGATGCAGAGTTCACCAAAGAGGAGCCTGTCTTGACACCTGTCAATGCTGATGTTGTGCGCTCCATCAACCAAGAGGAGTTCAAAGGCTTCTCCTTCGTGAACCCAGACTACAACCCAGGTCGCTTCCAGGCCGACAAAACAGCCTAAACCACTAGAGGTTTCGGTTACCTCTCTTGCAGTCTTTATGGATGTCTCCTGTCTTTGTCTATATCTTCTCTCACTTGCCTTCCTGATTCCACATGATTTGGTGCATTCTGTCAAGTGCAGAGACATTAGTTCAGTTCCGTGTTGGAGTAGACAGGTGATTGCCTTATCGCTGTCCAGAAGTTGTGAGTCATTTAGTAGCAGCTGTCATTGTTTGAATGCTGAAATTATATTTTTAGAAACAGAAGTCAGAATGCAATGAAGAAGGTAAGCATATTGTTTCTATAGGAAATAAAATGTCTTCCTTCATTTTATTGTAGGAGTAGTGCTGCAACGACTCTGTATAAAATAAAATGGTTGCCTAAAGTGTTTTTTTCACCCTTATGCCTAATGTTCAAAACTGTCCAGGGAAAGTTGTAAAATGTTATCAAATTTCAAGATGGGATGTCACATGTTTCTATGTAACATTTTTGTAGCATAGTAACCTTCTCTGTGTGTCACTTATAGCATCTGTCATTATTGTTGGCTGTTAGTAAAGAATTGTCAAAAGATTTTTATATCCACACATAATAAATGTGTACAGTTGTATTGCCAACACTTGTTGTAGCTAAGATACATTACTTCAAATCATTGCTATTTCATATTAATGATGGCATTCTGTTGATGCACCTCCAAGGATACTTAAAATGTTATGTAATCATGTGTTGTACTTAAAACTAACAGGGAAAACTGTTGATGCAAATAGTTAGATAAATTATAGTTGACTATTCTTTGTCAAGTTGATTAATATTATTCTTCATCTCTTATATACAGATGTGTGTGTATATATATATATGTATATATAAATGTAAGTAATAAGCTGTGTGCTGTAAAATTGTGATGAAACATCGTCTTGTATAAAACCATTTTTAAAAACTATACACATATACACATCACAACTAAAAAGAGATCTGTATATGAGTTTGACACAGTGACAGATTTGTGTATATAGTAATATATTTATTATTACTAAGCCTACTTGGTGCTTTGTGAGAGGTGTGAATGAGGTTTCGATGCACAGTTTCTGCCTGAGGCCTATGTCTCACGCTGGTCGGGTGGTCGATCTTGTTACATTTGTCCATTACTATATAATTAGTCAAAAAAGATTTTACGGGTGTTGTTTGTTGTCTCATGTTGTTGCTGCCATTATTATTACTAATCATCAGTTATCATGATGAGGACCCAGAACCCATGTGTAGTTCTCAGCCTTCTTTTCAACAAAGCTGCTCACATGCAGTGACATAGTTTTTCATTTCTTTCTAAATGTGGGCTCTTATTTATCTGTATTCAGATGGAAAGAGACTATAAATCCACAGGAATTAAAATTATCTATTAAATATGTTATAATTATGTACAAAAGGTAAAAGTTTTAAATGTTTGTATTAATGTGTGTCAGTGTATGTTAATGTATCTTTTTTGAAAAACAAATGTGGAAAAGTGCAAACTTTAGTTATAGATAGTAAGATAGTGTGTAAGAATTACTGTGTTGTTAAGATGATATTGATGCGCACCACATTTGTTCATCGCTCATCAAAAATGTGGTAAGGGATACACCAGTCAGCATATGTTCAGGAGATATTCGAACTTTGACCTCTGTGTCTAGTCACCAGGAGATGTTGTTCATGCAAAGACTTTTTCGAGGGAGATGATTTTGTCTTACGACTTTATGACTTTTTACATCCACTCCAAAAGAAGTGAAACTGAAAATACACACACACACGCACACTTGCACACTCAACCAAATGAGTAAAGAAACCATTGCGACCACACGCTACAACCTGGGGATTGTCGTGATGGCTGTGGTCTGCTCTTGGCCTACATTTCTCCGATTATGCACTCTGTACATTGAGCTAAGCACGACGCACATGTGATGGACCATTGATTAATGGACCCAGTATGCATTTGACAGCCTCGATCGAAACGTAACTGCAATGGCGCTCTGCCCACTGAATCTCAATTTGTGAATCGTGATGAGGTGAAAGTAATGTGAGGTAACATAATTAGTTATTAGCTTTAAGAATACAATATTTGTTATGTGTATTGTAATACCGCATAAAAAGCTGGATGTTTTGTCTTTCACAGAGTTTATAGTTTTAAAATTTTTTTTTAGCAAATTCTTGCTGTTTCAGATAGGCAATGAGTTGATAATGAACTCATAGTACAGACATAAAACTCATATGTACATTTTTTTTTTAGTTTCATAACTTTTTTTTATGTGCTTAATGAAACTGCAAGAATTCGTTTACAAAAAAATTAAAAGACGACGAAAAAGTTTTTTGGAAAGTTTTGATTTGTGTACTTTAAAAATGTATTTAATTTTCTATGACCGAGAGTATTAATATGACCGAGAATATTAAAATATATTATTTGTAGTTACATGTATTAGGTCATATGACAGATATGGTTTTTATTGTTTCAAGATTGTAAGTACTGTAGTATAAAGTAATGCACAAGAAAATAATAACAAAAAAATATGCAACAGCTGTCTGTATCTACGTGTGAAATTTATGTTTACTAATATCTGTAACTTTATGTGGAAAGGAAATCTCCATATCTCCTTAACATTTGTTTGAAGTATTACGAGTGGGAAGATTTCCTGCCAGCCCAAAGTTTTCCTACCATATAAGTGTAGTGTGCCATCTTAGTCGAGTGGCTTGACTGCTCATATGCTTTGTATCCAAACTTTACTTCTCTCTATCTCCGTCTCTCTTGTAAACACATGTACGTGTAGTATGTCTCTCTCTTTCAGACATCCTGCCTCTAGAGTTTACATTGTGGAACAAATCAATGCTAGTATTTCTCTGGATGGTGATAGATGCTAGCAGAAAGCATCGAGTTATGTTCACCAACAATTTTTTTTTTTAAAGTTTTGTGTGCAGAGCTAGTCCTTTAATTGTTGTGTCCCTACAGACTCTCATTTTGTGATAGTATCTAGTTTAGTTATACCAAATGTCATGTTGCCTTTGTATCCAGTCGTATCCAGGCTTAGCTACTAGGTTGCTTTACATTCAGTAGCTAGTGGACGTATTCCCGTGTTATCTATGAATAATTGTTAACAAATGCACTTCAAAAGCAACATTTCTTTCAGACTGGAAAAGAAGAGTGTTTGCTGTGCAACAAATTTGTATTTTTTTTATCTGCCTTTTGTTTATGTAAGTGTTGGAGCTCACAGCGTGAAAGTGTTAGCTGAATATATTTTTGCTAAACTGCATTTAATGTGTTTTTTACCTCCTACTATTTTATTCAAATATGCACTTCAGGACACTCAATATTTTTATTGATTGGGCCTCCTGTCATTTTAAGATTGTGTTGGTCAATGTTGGGGAATGAATTTTGCGCAAATTTTATTTAATGTTGTGTGGTGATGTTCTGNGAAGAGTGTTTGCTGTGCAACAAATTTGTATTTTTTTTATCTGCCTTTTGTTTATGTAAGTGTTGGAGCTCACAGCGCGAAAGTGTTAGCTGAATATATTTTTGCTAAACTGCATTTAATGTGTTTTTTACCTCCTACTATTTTGTTCAAATATGCACTTCAGGACACTCAATATTTTTATTGATTGGGCCTCCTGTCATTTTAAGATTGTGTTGGTCAATGTTGGGGAATGAATTTTGCGCAAATTTTATTTAATGTTGTGTGGTGATGTTCTGTTAAGTTCCACTATACTGTAAAAAGTTTGGTATGTAGATAATGGAGCGAAACATTTAAATCTAAAAGAGCATGGTTATCCTGCAATTGCAATAGTGTATGTATGGTAACTGGATGCTACAAGTAGCAGTCAAACTCTAATGCTGAAACATCACTGCAGAATAAGTAAAAGTGCAATATTATTATATGACTAGTCACAATTTATCACAATATTATGTTACTGTAGTTTATAATGTTTAATGTTTTGAGAGTGTATACAGAATGTTACCAAAGATGGCTACACAGAAACAAATTAAGTGCTGTGCTTTCTACTTTTTATTGTTTTGTGCACAGTTGTTGCNATTTATCACAATATTATGTTACTGTAGTTTATAATGTTTAATGTTTTGAGAGTGTATACAGAATGTTACCAAAGATGTCTACACAGAAACAAATTAAGTGCTGTGCTTTCTACTTTTTATTGTTTTGTGCACAGTGGGTTTGTCAAGACATGTGACAGACTAGTCTTGCTTATGTGAGATGCGCATCATATACTACCTTGAGAAATTATNCTGGGTTTGTCAAGACATGTGACAGACTAGTCTTGCTTATGTGAGATGCGCATCATATACTACCTTGAGAAATTATTGTATTGTGGTTTGTTTGGAAGTTGTGGTTTTGATTTGGAAACTTTTAGTACAATTTGTGTATCTTCTTTATTTGAATTATTTTTAAAATTTTTACTGTGTTCATTTTAAATTGAGACTTGCATCTACAAGTACTTGCTACAGGACTTGCAAATACGATGATCATGACAGTTCCTGTCTAATTGCTAACATATTTCCTGCCTGCTTGTAAACTGATTTTGTTGTCTGTGAGATTATTGACGAGTTGTTAATGCAAACTGTTTGTAGTATAATTTTAGTATTACATTATTTTTTTTATTTAAGTGTTAGTATCATTTAAAAGAGTTGTGTTGGTACAGAAGAGAGGATATTGGTGTTTTGTCTCTGTTTTTATTTTTCATTGCATTTTAAGTTCTTTATACATGCGCTCAGTGTGAATGCTGGAATTGTCATTGTTACTTTATGCTTTAATTTTGCTCTAAAAAAATGCTGTACAAATTGTGCCAAAATAGATAACCCACACTGAAACATCACATGAATTGTTTGCGAATGTTGCAGTGTCTTTGTAGTATTACGTACTGATATTTTAACCTTCCCACCCTTAAAATTGTCTTTCCTTTTATTTTATTGTTATTACTTTGACTGTGTAATAAATTATATTATAAATATGTAAAGTCTAGTTATTTATGTGTTTATTAGTTTTCGGTGGGACATTGTTTGTAATTTCATGAAATCAACACACGCTATATGATGTTTGTGTGTGTGTNGTTTATTAGTTTTCGGTGGGACATTGTTTGTAATTTCATGAAATCAACACACGCTATATGATGTTTGTGTGTGTGTATAAATATGTACACACATGCATGTGTCATACGTATTTTCACCCCCACACCATCACACATCATGTATGCAGCATTATTCCATAAACATACATTTGAATAAAGGAGATTGTTTTTGTTTACTAGACTGTTGTTAAAGGTTATACATTACAGCATTGCCAGCTAGGCAAACCTATTTTAGTTTTATCAAAGGCCAATTAATCAACCTTTTCAAAATTCTACTAACTTGGTTGTAACTTTCCCTTACAACACAAACATCAAGTTGCAATTTGAAGAGCTCTTGTACATACTGCATATACCCTTGTATCTTAAGCATCCTCTATTTTCTCTTCCAAATTCAAGAAAAAGTATTTCATGTCTTGTGCTTACAGAGTTTTAACATGCAGCTGTGAAAATATGGGGTGGCATTGCCTTTACGTATATAGAAAGTGATTGCCATTCATTGACAAGTGTTTTCATGTTTTTATTTTCTATTGCCAGTCAATTTTATGGATGACAAGAAGAGTAGGTCGTCACATCATGTTCTTGCAGGTCGAGCATGGTTATCATTTTTCCCCTTCATAAGGCATCATAAGCACAAAGCGTTGCAAATAAGATGTTTTGCCAGCATGATTCTGTTTCCATAATTTGTAAGGCATCATATCATAGTTGTGATGTAGTCATACTTACAACAGGAATATTTAGCCCATCATACTGCGTCATAAGCATTGTCATACGAGAGAAGTTAAATCAAAGTACCTATATTTCATAAAATTTTTGTCTTGTAGTGATTGAGATGTTATTTTGATGATTACTAAACTCATTTTGTCTACAACAGCATAATAATCGAAAGTTTATTCTCTATGTTGTGACCAAATACACAAAACTGTGAGCATTATGTTTATAACCTATAAAGGTTTACCATAATGTAATGTAAATAACTACACAGTTATTTTGCCAGAATAACTTTTGTAACTCTCTCTCTCTCTCTCTCTTTATATATATATACATATATATATATAAAAAGAAAAACTGACCCACCAACCAACATATTAAGGCCTAGAAACATGGAATTTGGAAGAAATATTCATTATGTAATGTAGGCAACTACTAAGGAGGCATTTTTCAAAATCTAATCCCTAAAAGGGTTAAATGGGGGTTCAAAGTTTGTATGGAGAAAAAAATATTAGATGGACCTATTAACTTGAAAGTTCATGAAAGTACTGGTGAAAATTAAATAAGAAGGGGTAGCTATGGTTTTGGTCACTTCCCCCTCCAAAATTTTTGCTTATGGATTTTTGGCTTCTAAACCAGGGAGGGAAGTCACAAGTGACTATTTTGATCCCCCTCACAACCAATCCTGGGGGGAGGGGGGAAGGGCATATGCCCCAAAGGTTTTCTATAGCCATTTATAAACCGTTGGAGGTAGAGCTTTGCCGTTTGGTATGGGTGGTTTATAGGATGCCCCTTTCTCGCAATGCATTTTGCCAACACAAATATCACATGTCTGTTTTTTGGCAATCATTTCCAAATCGTTAGATATGGAGTTGTATTGGTGGTTAGTAGGATGCTCCCTTTTAGACTATTTGTTTTGCCAACAGAAATGTTATCTGGCTTGGTTTTTGCCTCAAATTTGTGAAATGATGTAGATACAGCTTTGCCGTTTGGTGTAGGTATTTCCATGGCCTCTACAGGTAAAATATGTGATGCCAAAACAATGTCACACATGTTGCGAAAGGTGCGAGTAAGCTATAGTAGGAGTGAGCATAAACCTAAAAATGTTAACCAAAAATAAAAATTCTGAATTTTTAAAAAATTTAATAAAATAAGTGATACAAATGTTACTCAGGAGAAAAGTACGAGTAAGCGTCGTTACGTGCGAACAAAATCCTACAGCCTTCTCACACACCCTTGGAATAAAAAAAAAAAGATTCACTTAAACGGGCCTGTCACCTGGTGTTATCTTTAATCGTTCACAGACTATTATTACTGTGAAATTCCGTTTATGGACACAAGCATGGCACAGGAATNTGGTGTTATCTTTAATCGTTCACAGACTATTATTACTGTGAAATTCCGTTTATGGACACAAGCATGGCACAGGAATGTTTGGTTTTCAGTGGTGTAATGCACTTAAAAGGAAGGATGAAACTTCTGGAATGTGTTGTAGTAATGGAAACATGCAACTCGAACCATTAGTCTTCCTGAACCCCTTTATAGTTTGTAATGGATCTGCACCCCGATCACAGGCATTTTATGGGTAATATATGTAAATACAACAATTGCTTCCAAATGCCATTATTTGGTGCAAAGCGAGTAACAGGAGTTGGTTTCATGCCAACTTTCAAAGTTCAGGGGCAGATCTATCACTTAGTTGGAAGTTTATTACCAGGACCTGGNTGGTGTTATCTTTAATCGTTCACAGACTATTATTACTGTGAAATTCCGTTTATGGACACAAGCATGGCACAGGAATAATGTTTGGTTTTCAGTGGTGTAATGCACTTAAAAGGAAGGATGAAACTTCTGGAATGTGTTGTAGTAATGGAAACATGCAACTCGAACCATTACATAGTCTTCCTGAACCCCTTTATAGTTTGTAATGGATCTGCACCCCGATCACAGGCATTTTATGGGTAATATATGTAAATACAACAATTGCTTCCAAATGCCATTATTTGGTGCAAAGCAAGTAACAGCNAAAGCGAGTAACAGGAGTTGGTTTCATGCCAACTTTCAAAGTTCAGGGGCAGATCTATCACTTAGTTGGAAGTTTATTACCAGGACCTGGACAGAAAGCCTAATTTTTGCAGATATATTTAGTCATTGAAGATAAAAGAGAAGCAAATTTAAGATGCTCTAATTACCCAGACTTGAAACCAGGCTTAGTGAAACAACTACAGAAAATGCTACATGACATCAATCCCTACATAAAGGACTCGAAGAGTACCACTGATAAGATTCCTTCTTCCTGTGAAATTATTAAAGTTGTCATCCATACTAAAAAAAAACCGCATGAAGGCCACAGAGGCAGTTTTAACACCCCAAAACAATTGAAGTTGCTTTGGTGATGGTAGGTCAGCNAACAACTACAGAAAATGCTACATGACATCAATCCCTACATAAAGGACTCGAAGAGTACCACTGATAAGATTCCTTCCTCCTGTGAAATTATTAAAGTTGTCATCCATACTAAAAATAAACCGCATGAAGGCCACAGAGGCAGTTTTAACACCCCAAAACAATTGAAGTTGCTTTGGTGATGGTAGGTCAGCAATTTGGACGTGATATTATATTAGAAAGTTGCAGTAGTTCTTTACATCAAATAAGTGAAATTTATCGATCTTATGGTGCCTTACAATATCTATTATTGTTTTGTCATGGAGAGGATGGTTACTCAATTGCCATACCACAGCATGATTCCAGAACCAAGTTACTTATAAAAAAGACAGTTTCTGCAACTAGCTTTTATTCTTATCGCATAATGGCTAGGGAAGGGGAGGAAAACTACCTGGTATACTTTTGTGCTCTCTACAGTCAATATTTATTTATTATTCATTTCTTTATGTCTTTTAAAATGGCAAAGTTAAGGCTTGTAGCCTTCTCTTACACTTAACCATTTATCTTACAATCACATTGTTGTGCCCGAGCCTGGATGCAAGCGCTCGCGAGAGTAGTTCACTCAATTATACTACTTCTTCTGAATTAATTTAAATTAATTAGAGCATCTGTTTAGCATAAAGTATTATAATAGATGATAAGTGGGGTCGTTGATGGTAAAAGAACAAGTTCTACGACTTCATGCATTGCGTTTATTACAATCACGCTCAATACAACTAGACATCAGTTCTTCACAAGGTCTTACAACCGTCTGCCGCTCTTCCCAGTCTCTTAGCTCAACATCTCATTCCAGCCATATCACATGGTCCCCTACGTCATTGCTAAGGGTCACAGTGTCTCGTGATGCCGTGACCCGGGTACATCCGCCAGGACGTTGCCCCATCTGGAGCGCATGACAGGCTTGTATATATTTGCCAGCCTCTGCTAAGAATTAAGAAGATTGCGGGACTGTCTGACCATGATGATTCATCCTTATGTGGTTGGTGGTTGGTACTCATTTACAAGCACTATCAGTAGTTATACTCATCTCAAACATAAGGCTTAAGGCCGGCTGCCAGTTCTTTCATTAAGGTAACTCTAGTCTATACTCAACCTTATATTTTACAATAACACTTACTACTAAAGTTTTGACTTCCCCTAATTGAGGATTTAGCATGTGGAGTGCAAGACATAAAACTGACTAAAGAAAAACAAATGAATGGATTAATTAATGAAACAGTAAAAGACATTTACAGTATTAACAATTTGTATCAAATTATCAGCTCATAAGTAGTTTGTAATCTTATAAAACATAAGTGAGAGATACAATATATCTTCTACCTACATAAAAATTACAGAAAATTAAAAATGAATGAAACTAGTATTAATTATAGGCAACAAATACAGGATTACAATTTATATGAAATTAATAACTAATATAAACCTCATAAGGAGCTTACAATATTATGAAATACAAATAAAAAATTAATGAAACTAGCATTAATGACAGACAACAAATACAGCATTATAAATTAGTAACTAATATAAACCTCATAACGAGAAAATTTTTTTATGAAATACAAGCATGGGACACTATAAAAACAAAAAACAAAGGAAATTCTACTAATGATAATTTCCCGATTCATAATCTCGAAAGCCTAATATGCGTATATATGCCACGTTTGAAAGCCAGGAGTGTTGACGAATTCTGCACATTTACAGGTAAACAGTTCCATGCCTGTGCAACAGAAGTTCCATGCCTGTGCAACAGAGACAGTNGATTCCAGAACCATGTTGCTTATAAAAAAGACAGTTTCTGAAACTAGCTTTTATTCTTATCGTATAATGGCTAGGGAAGGGGAGGAAAACTACCTGGTATACTTTTGTGCTCTCTACAGTCAATATTTATTTGTTATTAATTTCTTTATGTCTTTTAACATGGCAAAGTTAAGGCTTGTAGCCTTCTCTTACACTTAACCATTTATCTTACAATCACATTGTTGTGCCCGAGCCTGGATGCAAGCGCTCGCGAGAGTAGTTCACTCAATTATACTACTTCTTCTGAATTAATTTAAATTAATTAGAGCATCTGTTTAGCATAAAGTATTATAATAGATGATAAGTGGGATCGTTGATGGTAAAAGAACAAGTTCTACGACTTCATGCATTGCGTTTATTACAATCACGCCCAATACAACTAGACATCAGTTCTTCACAAGGTCTTACAACCGTCTGCCGCTCTTCCCAGTCTCTTAGCTCAACATCTCATTCCAGCCATATCACATGGTCCCCTACGTCATTGCTAAGGGTCACAGTGTCTCGTGATGCCGTGACCCGGGTACATCCGCCAGGACGTTGCCCCATCTGGAGCGCATGACAGGCTTGTATATATTTGCCAGCCTCTGCTAAGAATTAAGAAGATTGCGGGACTGTCTGACCATGATGATTCATCCTTATGTGGTTGGCGGTTGGTACTCATTTACAAGCACTATCAGTAGTTATACTCAACTCAAACATAAGGCTTAAGGCCGGCTGCCAGTTCTTTCATTAAGGCAACTCTAGTCTATACTCAACCTTATATTTTACAATAACACTTACTACTAAAGTTTTAACATCCCCCAATTGAGGATGTAGCATGTGGGGTGCAAGAACATAAAACTGACTAAAGAAAAACAAATGAATGGATTAATTAATGAAACAGTAAAAAACATTTACAGTATTAACAATTTGTATAAAATTTTCAGCTCATAAGTAGTTTGTAATCTTATAAAACATAAGTGAGTGATAAATTATACATCTTCTACGTACATAAAAATTACAGAAAATTAAAAATGAATGAAACTAGTATTAATTATAGGCAACAAATACAGGATTACAATTTATATGAAATTAGTAACTAATATAAACCACATAAGGAGCTTACAATATTATAAAATTTTAATTAAAAATGAATGAAACTAGCATTAATGACAGACAACAAATACAGCATTAGAAATTAATAACTAATATAAACCTCATAACGAGAAATTTTTTTTATGAAATACAAGCATGGGACACTATAAAAACAAAAAACAAAGGAAATTCTACTAATGATAATTTCCCGATTCATAATCTCGAAAGCCTAATATGCGTATATATGCCACATTTGAAAGCCAGGAGTGTTGAAGAATTCTGCACATTTACAGGTAAACAGTTCCATGCCTGTGCAACAGAAGTTCCATGCCTGTGCAACAGAGACAGTGAAAGATTTTGAGGAGCATGATTTATGTGTGGGAATGGTCAAGTGATGAGTTACTTTAGGGCGAGTGCCAAAACTATGATTTTCCCCAAGCATTTTTAACCTGGACACTAGGTATTTAAGGCTTGTGTCAGGTGAAGANGAGTGCCAAAACTATGATTTTCCCCAAGCATTTTTAACCTGGACACTAGGTATTTAAGGCTTGTGTCAGGTGAAGAGAGGACGTTGTAAGTAAGGGATAAACTGTGAAATAAGTGCCTCTTGTTTAGACGAAGCCAGTTAAGTTTTTCTATGTACTCCAATACATGATCACGAGGCTTTAAACTAAATATAAAACGTGCACAAGCATTTTGTATGTGTTGCAGCTTTGCAGCCAAATATTCGTCAATATCTACGAACACTGCATCTGATGTAAACATTTCTAATATTGATATTTATTGATCACAAGAAAAATTCTCATTACAAATGGAAAAGCATCTGAAACCAGATTGCTTTGATAATCACCCCAAAGATAGCATATAGCTGGGCAGAACTTTTTTTCCTAACCTACCCTAATTCTAAGTGTTAGATATACGTTCGAGGTTGGGACGGAAGTTAAGTACGTCTCAGGACTGAGCCCCTTACGTCTACAGGGGGAGACCCTTTCGACAGTAAAGAATTAAAAATTGTTACATCCATTAATAGAAAATGCTACAGGAGACAGATAGGTGAGAACCATGCTCTTTATTAGTGGGAAGAGAAATACTAGTAGAGAGGGGGCGGAATCTTATTTTT
>NQII01005274.1:60072-97067 GCA_002778355.1 Clitarchus hookeri | reverse complement strand
GTGAGTGTCAGCATTGCCAATACTAACCAGCTTTTCTGTATTTACAAGAGAGAAAATAGCCTGGAAAGGATAGGAAAATTATTATGCTAAATAGCTTATATGAAATCTAAGTCCTTTGGGAGATGTGTGTGTTAATTTCTGTGCAAACCTCGCAGCAGGTAAGCCTCTGTAGTTATTGGCTGTGACAGAGTATTTTTTCACCTTTAGCGCTGCGAGTACACAGAGCTTCGCTAGGTATAGCTTCCACCAGCTGCAGCAGAGAACCTGTCGCCTTGGAATCGGCTGTTGATCATTTGGCCAATTGCATACTACAGCTGTCGGATGGAGGGCTTGAGCAGAAGTGGCACCATTGGTATCAAACTTTTGTAAATTTCCTAGAGGAGTGTAGAAACATCAAACCAGAGGTAAAATTACGTTTACTTGTAAATCATGTTAGTCCATCCATGTACAGGCACATAGTAGATACTAATGACTTTTATGAGACAATTAAAATACTCAAGAGTCTTTTCATCAAGCCGAGAAATTAGATTTTTGCCAGACACGTTCTTGCTACGCGNCAAGCCGAGAAATTAGATTTTTGCCAGACACGTTCTTGCTACGCGACATCAAGAGTGAGGTGAATCAATTGATGAATATCTGACTGTCGTGAAACAAATCAGTTAAGTCTTGCAATTTTCAGCATGTATCAACCGAACAGAATAAAAACAACTACATTCGGATGCCTGTCCAGCTAAGAATGCTATCTGCCACCATTTTTGCCAAAAGAAAAGTCACTTTAGCAAGACTTGCAGGTCCAACAAGAAAATCTCTACGTCGATTTTGCCCCTGCGATTTGTGCCCGCAGCTCCAGTCTTTGTTTGTGAAATTCACAATCATAGTCTATGCTAATGAAGTTAAGACTGATGCACTAGTAGATACAGGTAGTTCTGAGACTTTTATCAGTAAAACTCTTGTCCACGAAAGATGCATCAAGCTGTACCCAACTAGGGTTAATGTAGCCTTGGCATCGACCATGTATCAGCCGTCCACTGTAGGCTATTGTATAGTTGATGTCGCCATTATGGGCCAACTGTTTTCTAAAGTCACTATCCTGGTCCTCTATGGGCTCTATGCTGACTTAGTCCTTGGTCATGATATTCTGAAAAAATACTCAAGCGTCAAAGTTTCCTTCGGAGGTAAGAAACCTCCACTCAAAATTTGTAGCCTTTCGACTGCTAGGGTAGGACCAGCCAGACTGTTTACCAACTTCACTCCCAACTGCAGACCTATAGCGGCGATCAAGTCACGCCGTCATACCACTGAGGACACAAAACTCATCAAGATCGAGGTCAAGAGGTTAATCGATGAAGGTATAGTTGAACTGAGTTCGTCTCCATGGCATGACAGTGTTGCTTACAGGAGATTTTCGCCAAACTTTACCAAAAATATGAGAGTACATCTGAAAGGTGAAGTGAGNATTTACCAATATAGTTTCGTCAGTATAGTGCATTAGTGTTTAGTATTTATTCAGTATTGATGTATACCATAATTGTTGTGTGTCAAAACAGTCATCACATACATAGCCAGCCAGGGACATGTGACATTTTCAAGTTGGCAATGCAGTGGCTGCTACGAGTCAATACTTATATTTAATATTAATATAATGGTGTTTTATTATGTAAGTACAAGGGTAATTGTGTTTTATTATGTAAATTGTGTTTAATTATGTTTATATAAGGTATATCATGTTTACATCTCATTAGCATTTTAAGTCACATTTGTTTCATCTCTCCACCACCAGGTGTCGGCCGTGCTTAGGTGGCACGAGCCGATGCATTGCTCAGGCTAGTAGGCAACATCACTTCGGCGCGAGCGGACGTGGTAAGTCTCTCGTTTCACAAGAACCTCGGTACCAGCCTCTCAGGCTGCAACCTCACTCAGCAATCGCATCATCATATCATTCACGAAGCAACTAGTATTTTTATGTTAAATCTCACCGAGGAGAGAGCAGCGTCACGCGTCTTAAGTAATTATAATCCAGCAGTGTGTTTATATGACCACGCGGTCACCACGTGTTTGATCAAAGTGTTTAATAAAACATGGAATATTACTTGAGTGCGTTATTAATTCAGGCGTGCGCAGCGGCCATACAGCTTGCAATTTCATAATATCTGACGTGTATTACCAGAGACCCCTGGGCCGTCGGCCGAACGACCCAAATAATCTCATTAGCTCACCGTAGAGCTATGGCGCCGGGCAATTTATAATCATTACATTACAGCTCTGGTATACGATCGCGTCAGNACCCCTGGGCCGTCGGCCGAACGACCCAAATAATCTCATTAGCTCACCGTAGAGCTATGGCGCCGGGCAATTTATAATCATTACATTACAGCTCTGGTATACGATCGCGTCACATGTACAGGCACATAGTAGATGCTAATGACTTTTATGAGACAATTAAAATACTCAAGAGTCTTTTCATCAAGCCGAGAAATGAGATTTTTGCCAGACACGTTCTTGCTACGCTACATCAAGAGTGAGGTGAATCAATTGATGAATATCTGACTGTCGTGAAACAAATCAGTTAAGTCTTGCAATTTTCAGCATGTATCAGCCGAACAGAATAAAAACAACTACATTCGGATGCCTCTCCAGCTAAGAATGCTATCTGCCACCATTTTTGCGAAAAGAAAAGTCACTTTAGCAAGACTTGCAGGTCCAACAAGAAAATCTCTACGTCGATTTTGCCCCTGCGATTTGTGCCCGCAGCTCCAGTCTTTGTTTGTGAAATTCACAATCATAGTCTATGCTAATGAAGTTAAGACTGATGCACTAGTAGATACAGGTAGTTCTGAGACTTTTATCAGTAAAACTCTTGTCCACGAAAGATGCATCAAGCTGTACCCAACTAGGGTTAATGTAGCCTTGGCATCGACCATGTATCAGCCGTCCACTGTAGGCTATTGTATAGTTGATGTCGCCATTATGGGCCAACTGTTTTCTAAAGTCACTATCCTGGTCCTCTATGGGCTCTATGCTGACTTAGTCCTTGGTCATGATATTCTGAAAAAATACTCAAGCGTCAAAGTTTCCTTCGGAGGTAAGAAACCACTCAAAATTTGTAGCCTTTCGACTGCTAGGGTAGGACCAGCCAGACTGTTTACCAACTTCACTCCCAACTGCAGACCTATAGCGGCGATCAAGTCACGCCGTCATACCACTGAGGACACAAAACTCATCAAGATCGAGGTCAAGAGGTTACTCGATGAAGGTATAGTTGAACTGAGTTCGTCTCCATGGCGTGACAGTGTTGCTTACAGGAGATTTTCGCCAAACTTTACCAAAAATATGAGAGTACATCTGAAAGGTGAAGTGAGTGTCATAAAATTTTCAGACCACCTGCTCAAACTAGGAAATGGTGATTATCCAGAAACAGACAGGATGACAGCTATCCCGAACAATTTATGCATTATAATGACTACAGTTCAGGAGCTGATAGAAAAAAATTATCCAGATGTTGCCGCCATACAGGACAAGCCTATGGAATGGTTGTGTGAAAGGGCAATTCTAACCCCAAAAAACGACCAAGCGGCGGTCATCAATGACATGTTGCTGAAATCATTAGAAAGGGAAGAAATGGTATACAATTCAATAGACACGGTGGTTAATACTGATGAAGCAGTTCATTACCGAGTGGAATTTTTGTACATTCTAAATCCACCGGGTCTCCCATACTTTTACTGAATGTGGGCACACCTATTAATTTGAAGCCACCAAAACTCTATAATGGCACTAGGCTACAAATCAAAGCTCTACATCACAGTGTAGTCGAGGCCACTATTTTAACTGGATCTGCTCAAGTAGAAACAGTGTTTGTGCTGCATATGCCATTGCTTTCCAAGGACTTCCCGTTTGAATTCAAGAGACTGCATTTCCCCTTCAAAGTGTGCTTCACGATGACAATAAATAAGTCACAGTCGCAAACTTTCAAATTCACACGAGTTGACTTCAGGCAGGAATTTTTCTCTCACGGTCAGTATTATGTTGCATGCTCGCATGTAAGCTCACTTTGGTGCCACCCTCTGTAATGGTAAAGAACATTGTAAAAATCCTTATTTACATGCTGACATGGCCCATGACAAATATAAAATTCCAAACTTAACAGCCACAATTATCTTATTTTTGGACTTGCATTTCATTCCACTTTCTATCTTTAAGTATGTATTCTATTTTAAAGACATACTTCCTATTTGAAAAATATTATAACAAAAACACAAATCCCTTGTGTACAAATTTGAGAGCAATAGCTAGTAATTGTATATATTTATATAGTAAATAGGCATATAAAAATATATATTTATATAGTAAATAAAGGTTTGATTTAAAATTAACATGTAAAATAATTATTCAATATCAATATCTCATACATTATACAGTCTTCATATACAAACGTTCAGATAAGTTTCTAAATTTACTGAAGGTTATAATAAATCTGCATGCATGGACTCTGCTATAATAACAAGCAAACATGTTTGTTTAATAAGACTTACCACTGGCACAAGGTCACTTTCCCACTACGTAAAATTACACAACCATGTTTTTCCTTAAATATGAAAGTAAAAACACATAATTATATAATAATTTTATTAAAAGTGGCAAAGTGAAATAAATAATAAAAAGAACAAGATATTTGAGTTATATAGTTTAAGTCTTGCAAAGCTCAGTAAACTGGTACTTAAAATACTGTTTTACAGGTTACATACCGGCTAGTTTATTTCAAATACCTGCATTTTCTGCATTAATTGCATTTTGCAGGCCTATGTATTCATAAAAAGAAAGACGTTTAATAACAAAGGGGTTGTTAAAACTGTAAGCAAGTCATGGAAGCGAGGTACTTAAATTGCCTTGTTGCTATTAAATGTTACAATAATAGGTAAAATAAAATTATATGTATTTAAATTAAAACTGTGTTATTATATGTTGAAGTGCTTTTCATATACAGCACACTCCCATTAATGCGAAACCAGTTGGGTCTCTGAACAGTTCGGATTTTAGGAAATTCCAGATCACCGGTTACAAAACAAAAATGTGGAGAAATTCGTCAGAAATCTACATGTTTTAGTGGAGTGGTTTATTTTGGCTATAAATTCTTTCTACACATAAACCAGTTATTTGCTGTGTCAGAAATAGCAATACAAAAATACAGTGCACATGCAGTTGTTAGCTGTGTGTTAAAGCAGAGTGAATACGTGATGTCTGTGCGAGGGATGGTATGGTCAAGGTCAGAAACAGGGCATTGATGCTTGGCCATCCGCCATGAAGTACAGACAGCACGGGTTANCAAGGTCAGAAACAGGGCATTGATGCTTGGCCATCCGCCATGAAGTACAGACAGCACGGGTTATAAATAGCCACTGTGCGGATGTTTTGTTAGCTTGCCTCTTTATTTGAGATAAATGTGAATATAGGAAAGAGATTGTGTTCAGCCCTATNGTGCGGATGTTTTGTTAGCTTGCCTCTTTATTTGAGATAAATGTGAATATAGGAAAGAGATTGTGTTCAGCCCTATCTTGTCTGCATTGTAAACCTGTTCTGTTATCAGTTTTTCATCAGACACCAATTCAAAAACAAATATGTTATCTGCTGAAAATTTTTCACCACTCTCACTGTACAACAAAATATGGTGCCTGCTNCCAATTCAAAAACAAATATGTTATCTGCTGAAAATTTTTCACCACTCTCACTGTACAACAAAATATGGTGCCTGCTCTTAAATCTAAATAACCACTCTTGTAAAAATTTACATTCCACTGTCATATCCAACTGAGCACTAAATATCTTGGCTTGCTCAATAAACATTTTCCCAGAGACTGTCATGTCTTTGGTTCTGCATAGTTGGAACCACTGCATCGAAGAACATTCAAACTCACAAGATTTTTATAGCTCTGATTGTTTTACATGTCTCCTAGAGTCACTTTCTGAAACAAATTTGTACAATTCAGTTTTTTTTTATTTTTGATGTCGCAAACTGTTGTTTTCCCTGTACAGTTTGTATCACAAACAAATTTCACTGACATTTCATTATCTCGTTTCTTCAAAAATTAATTTTTCTTTGCAATTGACAAATATTTATGTTGACGTTTCGAAACTGAACTGCCAGTGTCTGATGAATTTGTATGTTTACTTATGCTTGCAATGTGTTACCTTTTTTTCTGTAAAATGTACCAGTACTGGAGTAAAATACATGGCAGAACTTATCGTAGACCAGTTGCGCAAACTACCTTTATTTTTTTTGNGTGCCACCCTCTGTAATGGTAAAGAACATTGTAAAAATCCTTATTTACATGCTGACATGGCCCATGACAAATATAATATTCCAAACTTAACAGCCACAATTATCTTATTTTTGGACTTGCATTTCATTCCACTTTCTATCTTTAAGTATGTATTCTATTTTAAAGACATACTTCCTATTTGAAAAATATTATAACAAAAGCACAAATTCCTTGTGTACAAATTTGAGAGCAATAGCTAGTAATTGTATATATTTATATAGTAAATAGGCATATAAAAATATATATTTATATAGTAAATAAAGGTTTGATTTAAAATTAACATGTAAACTAATTATTCAATATCAATATCTCATACATTATACAGTCTTCATATACAAATGTTCAGATAAGTTTCTAAATTTACTGAAGGTTATAATAACTCTGCATGCATGGACTCTGCTAGACTTACCACTGGCACAAGGTCACTTTCCCACTACGTAAAATTACACAACCATGTTTTTCCTTAAATACAAAAGTAAAAACACATAATTATATAATAATTTTATTGAAAGTGGCAAAGTGAAATAAATAATAAAAGAAAACAAGATATTTGAATATGGCTAGTTTAAGTCTTGTAAAGCTCAGTAAACTGGTAGTTAAAATACTGTTTTGCAGGTTACATATGGGCTAGTTTATTTCAAATACCTGCGTTTTCTGCATTAATTGCATTTTGCAGGCCTCTGTATTCATAAAAAGCAAGACGTTTAATAACAAAGTGGTTGTTAAAACTTTAGGCAAGTCATGGAAGTGAGGTACTTAAATTGCCTTGTTGCTATTAAATGTTACAATAATAGGTAAAATAAAATTATATGTATTTAAATTAAAACTGTGTTATTATATGTTGAAGTGCTTTTCATATACAGCACACTCCCATCAATGCGAAACCAGTTGGGTCTCTGAACAGTTCGGATTTTAGGAAATTCCAGATCACCGGTTACAAAACAAAAATGTGGAGAAATTCGTCAGAAATCTACATGTTTTAGTGGAGTGGTTTATTTTGGCTATAAATTCTTTCTACACATAAACCAGTTATTTGCTGTGTCAGAAATAGCAATACAAAAATACAGTGCACATGCAGTTGTTAGCTATGTGTTAAAGCAGAGTGAATACGTGACGTCTCTGCGAAGGATGGTATGGTCAAGGTCAGAAACAGGGCATTGATGCTTGGCCATCCGCCATGAAGTACAGACAGCACGGGTTATAAATAGCCACTGCGGATGTTTTGTTAGCTTGCCTCTTTATTTGAGATAAATGTGAATATAGGAAAGAGATTGTGTTCAGCCCTATCTTGTCTGCATTGTAAACCTGTTCTGTTATCAGTTTTTCATCAGACACCAATTCAAAAACAAATATGTTATCTGCTGAAAATTTTTCACCACTCTCACTGTACAACAAAATATGGTGCCTGCTTTTAAATCTAAATAACCACCCTTGTAAAAATTTACATTCCACTGTCATATCCAACTGAGCACTAAATATCTTGGCTTGCTCAATAAACATTTTCCCAGAGACTGTCATGTCTTTGGTTCTGCATAGTTGGAACCATTGCATCAAAGAACAGTCAAACTCACAAGATTTTTATAGCTCTGATTGTTTTACTTGTCTCCTAGAGTCACTTTCTGAAACAAATTTGTACAATTCAGTTTTTTTTAATTTTTGATGTCGCAATCTGTTGTTTTCCCTGTACAGTTTGTATCACAAACGAATTTCACTGACATTTCACTATCTCGTTTCTTCAAAAATTAATTTTTCTTTGCAATTGACAAATATTTATGTTGACGTTTCGAAACTGAACTGCCAGTGTCTGATGAATTTGCATGTTTACTTATGCTTGCAATGTGTTACCTTTTTTCTGTAAAGTGTACCAGTACTGGAGTAAAATACATGGCAGAACTTATCGTAGACCAGTTGCGCAAACTACCTTTATTTTTTTTGCNTGTACCAGTACTGGAGTAAAATACATGGCAGAACTTATCGTAGACCAGTTGCGCAAACTACCTTTATTTTTTTTGCCTAACAATAGATAGCAGAAAAAAAAAGGAAGTTTATTTTGACATGGCAATGGAGATGAATACAATGGATAACTGCGCACAGCATGCGTGTAGTCTCTCACGCATGCCGTTCACATGTGGTACAGTCACACAAGGAAAAATTTCACTTGTACAAGACAGACAAAAAAATTTTAACACAATTTTTATTTCTTTTATAATTGTGCAAACTATCTGAAAGTTTGTAGTACCGAAGTTTGGATTTTTGGGAGTCCGTTGTATTTGTGTTAATTTACCTATGTGTTTCTGTTGTCAGAAAGCTAGCTACCCTGAAGAATTCCAGACAATATTAAGATAATTTTTATTTAAATATAGTATTTATTTAATTTAATAACTTCACAAATGTGTTTAATAATTACATTAGTTTAGTCACAAAATTGACCTGTCATTGAGTAAAAAAACCGGGATAGGGAGTGGGGTTTTGACATCATGCTCAAGAGATGGCAGAATATGTGTTATTGCTGGAATTGTGGTAATCTAATACAGTAGTTATGTTTCCTTATGTTAGGTTGGGACTACCATGTTTTAACATGTTCACATTTATTTTGTGAGTGTATTGAAACATGTCTACCCAGTTAGTGTACTGTCTTTTCTGATGATTATCATCATTATTAAATGCAGTAATAACCTGTCTATAGCGATTCATTTCTAACAAATTATGGGCCTAAAAGATGTGGGGTGGGCACTGCGGTCAGTGTGTTGAGCGTATGTAAACACGTGAGCGAGTTAGGTTATAGTTGTATTGCGTGATTCATGAAGATGTTGAGTTTGAGTGTGACGAGTGCAGGCACGCTATCGCCTATTGAAAAATTGGATGTTAGGAGTAATTATAACAACTGGAAATTTGTCATGCAACTTTATCTGATGCATGAAGATTTATGGTACTGTATTGAACCAACAAAGGACGCAAAGGATCAAAAGGCTCGTGCCAAAATATGTTTAATGGTGAAGCCAGACTGTTTTATACATGTGCAGACAGCAACAACGGCAAAGGAGGCCTGGGAAAGTCTGAGGAAGGCGTACAAAGACAAAGGGCTGCTGAAGAGGTTAGGGTTGCTGAGGATACTGTTCAGTATAAAACTTAGCAACTTTAAGAACATGGAAGATTATGTGACGGACATCCTGTCCCTCGCTCAGAGACTGGCGGACATAAATGCCCCTATAGATTACGAGTTGGTAGGTATCATTTTGCTCAGCGGCCTAACGTCAGAATATCACCCTACGGTCATGGCCTTGGAAAGTTCGGGCACAGCTATCCCGTCCGATTTTGTAAAAAAATAAGTTGCTCCAGGAGGAAATAAAGAAGGAACTGAATGAGAAACAAGGTGTGGATTCTACTTTGCTGTCAAATGTCAGAAATAGGAGGTCTCCTGGACCAAAGCTCACAATTGGAAACAGCACCAAAGAAATGGAAATGTATTTGGATGTTATGGCTGTAATGAGATTGGCCATAGAAAATTTTAATGCCCTAAGGGGGTTCAGAACGGAAGAGGGCAAGTTCATAAACCTCATTTGAGTTCCTCGGAATGTTCACTGTTTACGGCATTGACAGCAACTACATGTTCAAGTGACTGGTATGTGGATTCAGGTGCTACCACCCTCATGACCAGAGAGAAAGAGTGTGATATAGACCAGTCCTGCGTGGTCGGGCACGGCCACTGTCATCACGTCATCGACCCAAAGTCGCTGCACCAGTGCGGCCCACGGAACATGCAGGTTGTACGTACCGATGCGTGTCCGCGTCGTTCGCCGAGTGATCCAACTGAGTGCCTGTGGTGTCCCTAGAGAGATCTGTGTAATTAGGATAGGAATTCAGTGTTAGAATTTGTAGTAAATTGCCTTAGAATTTATTGCACACGGGCAAATGTTCGTGAAATTCACCCTTAGGGTATTGCGAAGTATTCTCAGAATAAATGCACGTCATGTGCATATTTAATGAGGTGTAGAGTAGCAAGACTAGGGTATTTGAAGTGTTCTATATAATTTTCTGAGTGCAATTGTGTGTCTAATCAAGCCAATTAGTGACGTGGGAAATAATTAGTCNTATAATTTTCTGAGTGCAATTGTGTGTCTAATCAAGCCAATTAGTGACGTGGGAAATAATTAGTCTTTCTTTCAACATGACCGTTCCGGTCGTAGTGTGCCCCAAAACGTAACAGACCTAAATTTCCCATGTGCTCTGTAAGGCACCACATAATCATGTTCTGTATTTAAATTAGTGCTTAATTAAGAACTCTTTTATCTCTCTACAGCAGCTATACTCAAAGTGTGTTCCGCGGAGCCCTGGGGCTCTGCGAAGCCTTTCTGGGGGGGTCCACGAAAATAGGTACTGATCATAATTAATAAAATACTAAAGGGGTACTATAAGGCTTCAGAGGAAAAATCCGTCAAAAGTTTAATATTACGTATCTACAAAAAGTTAAGACGCGAACTGAACGAGCGACGCGAGTCGCGCCGCGTGACTCACCGCGTCCATGTTTTGTTTGCAGCCAGCGTCAGACGACAGCAGTCATCTCGTGTGTGACATGCACTCAGTTCAATCGTGTTTATTGTTATTAGTGGTTTTGAAATCCTATGATAATATTCATCATAATATTGTACCTACAATTCAATTATTAATAACGAAGAATGGAGCGCTGGCTTAAAGGCCTTAAAGTTGGTGCAACAAAATCTTTCACCGATAGTTCAAAAGTGGTACTCCCAGAGAATGTGGCAACTTCCGATCAAGACAGTATTGCGACGACGTCAAGCTCTACTACAGTTTCAAGTAATATGAGTAAAATATGTAACGACACATTAAAGGCGAAAAAAAGAAAATATGATGAATCATACCTCAATCTTGGATTTGTTGATTCTAACGATTCACCTCTCTGTATGTTATGTAGTAAACTGCTTCCTAATAGTTGTATGGTACCTGCCAAGATGCGCCGACATTTAGAAACTGTACAACCCGAATTTCAAGACAAGACTGAAGACTTTTTATGCGTAAAAAAGAACAAGTATTGAAGAGTCAAAAAACCATGATGCATGCGACCCAAACTGTGAATGAAAAGGCCACTAGTTAGCTATCGCATAGCAAAGGCAGGTGAAGCGCACACTATCGCTGAGAATTTAATAAAACCATGTGTGTTAGATATAACAAAATGTATGCTCTACGATAAATCTGCAAAGCATCTTTCTACAGTGCCGCTTTCAAACGATACCGTTTCGCGCCGAATTCATGATCTGGCAAGCTACGTCAAACAAGAACTAATTGCACGCTTACAAGGAAAACCATTCGCCTTGCAAATGGATGAGTCGACTGATGTTGCTGGTCTGGCCATCTTGCTGGTTATTGTGCGATATCCATATAAATTTTCTTTTGAAGAAGACATGCTCATGTGCTCACCACTGCCTACTGACACTACCGGAGAAGAAATTTTTAATAAACTTAATATATTTTTTGAAGAAAACCATCTTAATTGGAATGATTGCATCGACATTTGTACTGATGGCGCCAAGGCAATGACCGGTAAAACAGCAGGAGCTGTATCTCGAATAAAAAGTAAAGCGCCTAATTGTAGTTCCAGCCATTGTATTCTCCACAGACAGGCACTCGCGATTAGGCAAATGCCACCAAATCTAAAATTGGTTCTGGATGAAGCGGTAAAAATAATTTATTTCATCAAATCACGTCCACTGCAATCCCGATTGTTTTCATTGTTGTGTGAAGATTATGGTAGCAAACATAAAACACTTCTGTTTCATACAGAAGTGAGGTGGCTATCTCGGGGTAAAACTTTAACAAGGCTATTTGAACTCAAAGCAGAGTTACAAACATTTTTTACAGATAAATCATTTAATTTGAAAGACCGTTTGTATGATAGAACTTGGTTGTTCAGACTAGCTTTTATGGCAGATATATTTCAAAAGTTGAACGAATTAAATTTGTCATTACAAGGTAAACAGACAACAGTGTTCAACACTAGTAACAAAATAACTACATTCAAAAGAAAATTGGAGTTTTGGATTATTTGTGTTGGTAAGAGAGTGATAGAAACCTTTTCATTGCTCAGTGAGTTCGTTATAGACTCAGAAATCTTGCAAGATGATTTGTTTGAAGAATTGGTCCAATATCTCAACTCCGTACGTGCATCTTTTGAGACGTATTTTCCTGAAGAACAGAATACAAAAATTAAAGTGAATTCATGGATTCAAAATCCTTTTGTATCCAACTTGCAAAAGCCTGAAAGTATTTCAAACGAGATTTATGAATCATTTTTGGAAATGACATCAGACACAAGTATGGAATCACTATTCAAAACAATGCCTCAGAATGATTTTTGGTGCAGAATTCGTGATGAGTATCCAATTCTTGCCTCAAAAGCCCTCACTGTTCTTCTCCCGTTCCCAACTACATACTTATACGAGACAGGATTTTCAACCTATGCAGTTACAAAAACAAAATACCGCAATAGGCTGAGTGCCGAACCTGACATGAGACTTCAACTCTCTTCTATCAAGCCTGACATCAAAGAATTTATGAAAAATAAAAAACAATTTCATACCTCCCATTAATTATTTCAATGATTATTAACATAACTTGATTATTAAATTAAGAATTACAAATAAATCGGTGTTTGATTATTCTAGGGTTCCGTCAAATACTCCGCTTCCCAAAAGGGTTCCGTAGCCAAAAAGTTTGAGAACTGCTGCTCTACAGGATTAAGAAAACTCGTTCAGAATGTTTCAGTGTTTTATGTGAATATTTTTCAAGTTCTATGCTAATGAGGCCAGTTAATTAAATTATCTCACTGAGTTTAGCGAGCTCTTGGCAAGGACACCACTGACTTGCGTCATCTCCGGCAGTCTGATTCCACGGGTCTTAGGTGCTACACGTGCGTCGCATCGCAGTTAGCTTTCATACTTTGTTCTGAACACTTCACTGCAATAGATTAACTTAATTTACTGGAACTTTTATTTAATTTATCAACAGCCTTCCCCGTGTTCGCAGCACCCCTCCGTCAGCTCAATTTACCGACCCCAGAGGATTAGTTACTCTTGTAAGTTTTCACGCCATTCTTGGCCTTTTTGTATAGTAACGGCCATTGGCAGGCCTTGTGAGTAAGGTCCGCTTTAATTGGCATTGCATACATGTAACTGTGTATACTATTCGGCAATACAATTTACTTGAGTTGACCGAAACTTGTGAGTTCTCATTTTTGTGTTGTATCTCGGGCCCTGGCCCTATCCAGGAAGTCATCAACACCTCAAGGAGGCATTCTTCACTTATAAGGCAAAAAGGTAATATTAAGGTGTGCTGTGGAACCTGAATACCCCAGCTATATATGACGTTTTCCTGTAAATTTGCACCATGTGTGTCAGGGGATACAGCCACGTGGTCGTCCGGCCCATGATCCTGAGAACTGTGACTTTGTGCTCACCCAGTGTATATTGTGTAATATTCTGACTTTTCTTAACATAGCCGCCGGATAAGTGAAATGAAGCTGACATTTTAACTAAGGCACTGTCTAGTGTCAAACACATTTATTTTGTAAATAAATTAGGATTAGGTACATTCTGAAATAGTGGGGGTGTTGTTATTCTGTATTTCAAAATCGATGATGTATATTATGTCTGTATCATGTTATCGTATGTAGTTCGTTAAGTTGCCATTATGCCAAAAGCCATGTAGTTTTACCCTAAATAAAGTCAGTCTTGCTTGGAAACTTATCGAGTGCGTTAATAAATAACAACAAACAACTCGTCTGTTGTCGTCTCGCAATATTTCATCGTTGTCTGTCCTCTCCACCGATGTCCCTTGCCGCTCCAGACTTTTCCTAGACTGCACTCAGCCAGATGATATTTACCAAAAGACTCCCAACCTTCCAGCTGCGGCGGTATTTATAGTGTCGTCGGTGATCGTCCAGAAATTTTTCCCAATGCCTTGTTGCGCCGAGGGTCCTAGTTCCCAGGATATTCTTGCGTATCCTCAAGTCTTCAGCTTCTCCAGCAGGGGGGAGGAAGGTCTGTGACGCCTGCCAGGTCAGCTATCAATCATTCCTGGCCACCCAGTGATGNGGGGGGGGGGGAAGTTGAGGTGGGTTACCCCTCACAGAGCCAAGTCCACGCATAGTGCCAGTGCCCCGGGTGGAAGGTGGCGTATAACAATATTTTTGAAGGCAACTATTTGGGGCAAAGCTGAGTAAAGCTAAACGAGTGCATGTCAATAGGCTATTGTTTGGTTTATTAAATAGCAGTAATGACAGGAAATACTACAATTTTTATTTGAGTCTGATCTGATACCTTTTAACCAATAATTAAATAACTAATGATCTTGTAGGTTTTTTTCAGTACATTTGATTACTCACAGTTTATGTAGTAGTATGCCATTAATTTTATGAAACACTCCATTACTAAATTTAACATTTTATATTCACTGTGTACCATTTAAAGAAAGGTGTCACATCTAACTGTTTGATGTTTATTCTTCAATGGTGAACATCTTAGACCATAAACAACTTTGATAGCTGTGTTAATGATTGGCGAACAAAGAAGCATTTCATCATACAAGTAGACTAATATTTATACAAAATATGATTTTGTTACACTTGACATATGATTTATTTTTTAATATATTTAAAATATACATGAATATAATTTCCTAAAAAAAATGTTACTGTAAGCAGACTGCGCATAAAAGACCTGTTATTGAATGGAAACAATTTCAAACGAGATTGAGTTTCATATTGGTGTATCTGCCCTTAATGAAGAAAAGGACGACAGTGAAATTACTGTTTGCCCCTTCCCTCTCTCTAAAAAATGTCAGTTGATACACTCCTGTATTTATTAATAACTTAATTATAAAATTTATAAAGTGTAAATACAAATAATTACCACTCAAGTTGCGAAAAATACCAACAAATATTGTTATAAATATTAACCACACTTCTCTGAATGTCTGGCAATGTTTCTTTAAAGATAGATACATATATAAATATATATTATATATATATATATAATATATATATTTATATAGACACACACACACGCACACAGGGTAATTTCACTGTCATCCTTTTCTTTATTAAGGGCAGATACACCAATATGAAACTCAATCTTGTTTGAAATTGTTTCCATTCAATAACAAGTCTTTTTTGCGCAGTCTGCTTACAGTAACATTTTTTTAGGATATTATATCCATGTATATTTTTAATATATTAAAAAAAAAATATATATNAGGATATTATATCCATGTATATTTTTAATATATTAAAAAAAATATATATATATATAGGAAATGTGTTCAAACAATATCAACAAGCCTTGGAGAAATATTGTTTTTGTGTACAAAAATATGTTTGCCAAATCAAGGGTTAAAAGCAATAAAACTAAACCTATGTTGGTTTCATTCACACATGTTAAAAACATTGAGTAGGTAATTACTTCTACAATAATATACAATAAAAAGCTATACAAGTTATCTCCTTTTATAACAATATCTACCTTTTAAACTTGTATCTTATGCTTTAATCCCACTGTTCAGTAGCAAGTTTGGGCAAGAGAGCAAGTGTGTCTTTAAACTCTTTTACAAATATGTCACTGTCTACACTCGTAAAAATACTTTTTTTTTTTTTTTTTTTTTTNTTTTTTTTTTTTTTTTTTTTTTTTTTCAGTTTATTTATTTAAATCCCATGATTTTATATCCTTCTCTGGAAATAGATTGCACTAAAGCTGTCCATATATTGTCATCCGACTTCATCCCTCGGCCGGCGTATGGCCGCCGCGAACCGCACACACACGAGTCTTATGCATATGATAAGAGCAATGCATATGTTGTGTGTGCACCGAAGCCCCGAGGTCCCAGGAGGGATGTCAAGAGTGGTATTGGGTAGAAGTATTTATTGTATAATCATTTTTCCATGTACTCCAGTGCACATTTTGTGATTTTAAGGGTTGAGTTAATTTTAAGTATTTTTGGTATAATCATTTTGCTGTGTACTTCTGTGCACATTTTGTGATTTAAAGAATTGTGTTAATTTTTAAGCAATGTTGTTTGATCATTTTACAGTGTACTCCTGTGGACATTTTGTGAATTTCATTGTTTGTCCCATGCCATTTCACCCTAGCTCATATTACACCTTTGCTTTTGTGGTTCATGGGGCGTCACTTCTGGAAGTGCGCAACTGCTTCGCTTCCGACGGCCATTGGACAGTCTCTTCTCTGAGCTCGTGCCGGATGGATGTGTGCTGTGTGGCATGCGGGAGCTTCAACTTTGCACTTCACTGTGCCAGTCCTTCTGTTAGCTTAAATTTTCTGAAACCTTTTCCATTTCGCCCTCACAGCCAGTTTTTGGCCCACCCACTTTTCGGGGGGCTCTAAATTCATGGTTGTCGCCGCAACACATTTTGCCATTTATGAAGTTGTGTTTCGAACTCGAGCCTAATTAGATGGGGCCTCGCTGTAATTTTTTTTGCAGCTGCTTCGCTAATTTGCGGTGTAATTTGTTTGAGTGGATTTCCTGTCCCATCTTGAGTGAAGTTATATAACTTTTTTTATAATTATATGCTGGATGGCATCCGATTTTGACGAGCACATGGTAGAGTCCATTTGTGTAGTCTAACACCTCTCCCGTTGTGTAACAGTGTAAGTCATGTTCTGCGGCGAACAGCAGAACAACAGAGTAAGTGTATGAATGTGCCAGCATTTGTTGATAAGTAGCAAAGTGGCGATGTCACGCCCTTTAAGTCTCTCTGCCTACCACGTAGCCATGTGCCTATTCACGACCAGGCACCCTAGGAGTTTAACACCCAACCATTTCCACTTAATACTAGTTGATGCCGGAAACAGTGTACTGCCTAGCAATGTATGGTTTTCTCCTGCTCTGACACACTCTGGTGGACTTATCACGTGAGTACAGTGAACTGTTTATCCATGTGCGGTGTGTGGACGCCTTCGCCTGCCATCGGGTGAACACCAGGCAGACACGGGTGGTAAATTTTGCATGTGCACCATGGGGTGTGAGGCTAGCGGACAGGACACAAGTCCAAACCCCGAATCACACGGACAGTGCACTGTGCTGATTTGCTTCATGCTAAACCCGAGACGGCATTCTACATAGTATGCCGCCGCTTCAATGCAGTTTTCTTTGCATGCAGGGTATGTTTCACCCTTTGTGCTAGCTCTAGCACTGCGGTCACAAAAACGGATGTGCTTCATCTACAGCATGCGCCAGTTCACCACATGGCCTAATCACTGTTACCAACGTTTACGGGAAGCCCTGGGTAAGTTCTTAAGACTATGCGAGGACAAGCTGGTTAGATGCTGCGTTCCGGTGGAGTAGTAGTATAGCCGCACAGCTGCTCAGTTCTGCGAGGGTGCCAAGGACTGGTAAGATCGTGCTAGAGTGTACGAAATGCAGTGACTCGAGTTTGCCCATGCGGTGAGGTATTGTTTCGACGATGCGAGGGCAAAAATTGTGTGCCGGACGGAACTATGTAGGCAACAGGCAGGCAGTGAGTGTGTGGAGACTTTCATAAGTGGAAAATTTTGCCTATTCCACAGACTGCATGAGAAAGAAGGGGAAGAGGCCACGTTCGATCTCATTCTCGAGCTCCTACACCTAGAACTACGTCACTACCTAGGGATCGCCGATCGAGACCGGGGGCCGAGACACCATCACCCTCCAGATCATGGACCTGGTCTCTACAGCCATAGTATATGAGGTGGAGTGGCTGCGGGAGGAAGTAATCCTGCATCAGACATGACTATGTGAGCAAGACATCCATTTCATGGTAAGCAAGGAGAGACTCCATGTTGTCACTGCTGTCCAATGCAATGCTTATGGCGTCAAGACCCCCCTTCCCGCCCACTCAAAGGACTAGTGTTTGTAGACGAGTTCAGTCATGCCATCCCACTAAAGAAACACTCGGACGTGTTCTCTGTGTCTGACTCACTGTGTCATACAACCATTACCCAGCAAGAGATCCCGACGGTTACCATCTTCACTGTCTTCCTTAGACTTTGACATGGTTGAGGTGACCCAGGGCTGGTGAAGTGTAGAATTGCCTTGCGCCATAACTCAGCGGAGAATTTATGATGTGGGTCGTTCGGTCGACGGCTCAGGGGGCCCTGGATACTTCCGTCAGTTTGAAGATGAAGTTATCACACACTTAATATTTAACTACTTACACACATTGACTTTGTGGCGAGACTGTAGGCCGTCTCGTATGCCTGAAATATATTAGAAAAATTGTGGGTGATACTACAAGGGGGTGTAGCGCCATATGTGTCCCGGAGTACAATGAATATACACTCACTAAATTTTGTAAAGCTGTTTACCCATGTACTTTATTCCATGTTCAGGAAGTGTACATGTGAATACTAAAAGAAACGGGCCCAGCACTTATGGCCTGCCTTTGACCTTTGCGTAAAAATTACCTAAGTCAGCGTAGTGGTTATGTAGATACGTGGTAGCGTTAAGCTCTCTGGTGAGAGTGCAGGTGGTTCTCCCCTCGGCACTGAAAATAAATCAAAGGTTCCTCTTAATTACGTTACTATTGTAATGAAGTGATATCAATCTAAATTATAGAACCGAGGGGGCTCGCAGAGCAGGCGACCAACACTGCCGGTCTAGCTTAGTGCTGAGGCGAACTGGGTGAATGTCGTCGGCTTCTGCGACAGGTAGCGTGAACCGATGTCAAGCACCGAGTGTTAAAACATGACATAAGGACTATGTGGCATTATTGCACTGGTGAAAAATTATATAGATTTGATGTGGTCGAGGTGACCCAGGACTGGTTGAGTGTAGAATTGCCTGGTGCCATAACTCAGCGGAGAGTTACTGATGTGGGTCGTTCGGTCGACAGCCCAGGGGGCCCTGGGTGCCTCCATCAGTTTGAAGATGAAGTTGTTATACACTTAATATTACACTACTTACACACGTTGACCTTGTGGCGAGACTGTAGGCCATCTTGTACGCCTGAAATATATTAGAAAATGGTAGGTGGTACTACAAGGGGTGTAGCATCCTATGTGTCCAGGAGGACAATGAATCAACATGCACTGAATTTTGTAAAACTATTTATTGTTCAAGAAGTGGAGATGTGACTATCAAAAGAAATGGACCAAGCACTTACGGTTTGCCGGTGAACTTAGCGTAAAAATTACCTAAGTCAGCGTGGTGGTTATGCAGATATGTGGTAGCGTTAAGCTCTCTGGTGAGAGTGCAGGTGGTTCTCCCCTCGCTACTTAAAAGAAATAAAAGAAATCAAATGTTCCAGTTAATTAAGTTACTATTGCAATGAAGTGATATCAGCCTAAATGATGGTACTGAGGGGGCTCACGGAGGGGGCTCATGGAGCTTGTATCATTATTGCAATGGTGAAAAATTATATTTAATGAAACAAATTGGTGACACCCCTGTTGATTAACAAATGTCTATTAAGGTTGATGTTGTGAAGTTGCTAAGGAGTGTCACCACAATAAATGAAATGTTATTATGATGGAGCCCTTTATAGGCAATCTGCCTTCAAGAAAACACGTTTACTCCCTTATAATTAGACATTGGATACACTTTTATGCTTTCTTGTGGAAAGTCTCTGTATTATATTTCCTGTGACGTGTTTGTATTTCACTGGCTACAGTGTTGCCAGGTGGCTGTCTCCTGAAGGGATTGACCATACCACCTGGTCAAAGGGGAGTGGGATACCATGCTTGATGGCTGTTAATACAATAAAACCCACCCCTGACTGTAGCTTTGAATGGGATGGAGTTGCTTGATATGTTTATAAAAATGCTGCACACTATTGGTCGCACTTTAGGGCATTTGGCACTTCAGTTTTTGGCATACAGGCGAGTTGACGCCACTTGGTGGTGTGTTAAGTTGTATGTCGCAACGCGAGCTGCTACGACGTAACGACCAATGGCCCGTGGGCCCAACGACTGTGGTTTTGGGTTAAACACTGTTTCGTATCGCCTACTAATTTATTACAAGAGTTACCTCTGTAATAAATAAAGTAGGGCGGTCTTTTAAGTCATGTAGTACCTGTTGGCAAGAAGGTACAATTGGTGCAGTTTATGTGACTGCGGCGGTCAGAATGGTCACAGGGAGCTCATGGACGCGTGGTTCACGTCAACTCATGAACTATACAGGCCCAATGTGGCAAGCAATCTTAGACCAGGTGGAGGACATGCTTAGGTATAGGGCTATTGAGCCTAGTGAGATTCTGTATAATTTTTAGGTGGTCATGGCTGACAAGAAGGACAGATCGATCTGGTTTTGGGTAAACTTCAAGTCTGTAAACAAGTTGACTCTGGGTGTGCCACTCCTGTTGCGGAACATCCCAGACACTTTGGCGGGGTTGGGATAGGGGAAAGTTTTTTCCACTCTAGACATGAAGTCCGGCTTATGGCAGAACCCCGTAGAGCCCGAGGACTGCCCCAAGACCACGTTCACCATGCCAGTCAGATGGTGTCTTCGTTCAGAACCATGCCCTTCGGCTTGCAAAACACACTCGCAACCTTTAAGACCTTGGTGATGTGTGTCCTGGATGGATACGTCTGCCTATTCACAGTGACACGCCTTGACGAGGTCATAATATGGTCCCAGTCATAGAAGGAATGTGCTCACCACCTCACCCTGGTGGTCGAGAGACTCGCGATCCATGCCTCATGTGCACCCCCCGCCGCCGAACCA
This sequence comes from Clitarchus hookeri, assembly GCA_002778355.1. NCBI lineage: Eukaryota > Metazoa > Arthropoda > Insecta > Phasmatodea > Phasmatidae > Clitarchus > Clitarchus hookeri. Next base: position 76,026 of record NQII01005274.1, on the reverse strand, counting down.
TCATATACCACCGAATGGACTGTATGTCGTGAGACCGGGAACCTATGCTCCCATAACTCACAGGGTGTTTGTAAGACAAATGCACACCGACACATATCCGAATCATTGGGTCAGCGGCGGGGAGCTGTGTAAATGTGGGTTGTTGGGCATCGGACCCATATTTAGGATGTTAAATGGTGCTGCCTATTATAAGTAAAGTTATGTGTTCGTGGAATTCGGCGGGGGAGTGAAGCTCCCCTCCAGCCTCCTGGCCGGAGTGAATGTTGTGTCGTGATGTCTGTCTGACTTGTTGTTTTGTTGTTTACAAGTGTGCTAGTTAATTTCGTATATTTGTGTCGGTGATTCCCTAATCTCCCGAGGTGTCCTATACAGGTCTCCCTCGGGGTACGATTAATCGTTTCAGCGTTTGTGACATTGAGAAGGAAATACAAACCAGTGTTAGTAAAATTACAGTTAGGGAGGTCCCTGGCACCATAATCTTTCCAGACTCCAGTATCAAAGGAGCCCTCCCTTCCCGAAGTCAAAGGAGGGCGCACCGGGATGATTGTACTCCCCTACCTGGGTCATGTCACAGACGAGCGTGGTAATCGCCCATCGCCGGAACAACTGTGGCTAATTGAGGGAGAAACCCCCCACCAAGCATGGCCAAACAGATTCAACGATTCGTGGGGCTTGTTAACTGGCTGAGGAACTATGATCCGGACTTTGCCCCCATCGCCACGCTTCTCGCCGACTTACTCTCCCCTAAGTACCGCTACTGTTGGATAGCTGCCACGCAAAACCCTTTCGACGAACTCAAGCGCAGGTTCCGCTAGTGCCATCTGCTCACACGCTTTGACTACTCCCGCCAGTTCTATGTCCAGACTGACGCGAGCCAGGAAGTGCTAGGCACGGTGCTGTACCAACTAGGAGATCAGGGTGAAAGTCTTGTCGTCGACTACACTAGTACAAAATTTGGGAAGGCTGAACAGAACTACGACATAAACGAGCGCGAATGTTTGGCGGTCGTGTGGGCGTTGAAGCATTACTGCCACTTCGTGAAGGGCAGAAAATTCACTGTACGGACTGACAACCAGTGCCTGCATTGGCTGTAGACGGCACAAGGGTGTAAGTCTAAGTTCACTCACAGGGCACTGTCACTCCAGGCTCTGAACTTTGTCGTCGAACACATGCGGGTATATGTAATGAACTAGCAGACGAACTCTCTTGCCACCTGAACCTGAAGTGTGAAGCACGTGACTACACAACCTTTTCCTCAACTACCGTCGGGGGCTCTCTGGACAGACCCCGGACACGCCCGCTGTGGCCTCAAGCGCAAAGGCGCTGGTTGACCAGGTACTCGCCTTCGACGAGCTGTGGCACGAGGTCCTCTGTGTGCAGGAAACAGGCGAATTCACACAAGGAAAACGGGCAACATGTGTGGCCGAACTCCTCAAGCACTATTGGACAGTCGACGGCATCCTCCAGTGCCGCACGTGCTACAACGACGCCCCCTGGAGACTGTTTGTACCATGGCAGCCGCGCTGCCTTATTCCACTTTCACAATGACGACACCTCAGTCGGCCACCTAAGTGTTGACAAAGAAATCCGCCAGTATATGCGTGCATTCGGGCGTTGCCAGATGCGCAAGACCCGACACCACAACGGCAAGGAACCTACGCAGCCCTTTGACACCGTCGCTCTGGACGTCATGGGCCCCTACCCAAGGACCACCTGAGGCAAGAGGTTCGTTGTTGTTGTGACTGACCTGTTCATGCAATGGGTGTAGGTATACCCGATACACAACACGTGAACTGGTACTATTGCGCAACTATTAACCTCTTGAGTTTTTTCCCCGGTGGGGTTACCCCTGGGTGCTACCCACCAACAATGGTACTCAGTTCGCGGGTAGTAAAAGGTGGCCTGACTGTGCTCAGTGTCATCATACGACCCCCATCTACTACCCTCAGGCCAACCCAACTGAGCATTGGAACCAGGAGGTGAAGGCCCAATTGCGGATCTGTATCGAAGAAAACCACACAGAGTGGGACACACACCTACTCTGGTTACTCTTTTGTCTGAGGAAGCATGCCAATGCCATGACCGGAGTTTCTCCAGCACAGTTAGTACAGGGGCGAGACCTAACTAGGCAAGGACAACTGGGAGTGCAGAACCAGAAGAACCGAAGGAAACTCCGTTGCAGAAAGGGGGGAGTGACTGCAAAGTAAAAGGGGCAAGGCATGTGATCACCAGGCCAAGTACATCACGGAGCACGCCATCACTATCACCCGACCCTCTCCTGAGTTGAGGCCAGGCCAGTTAGTCTATGCCCACGTGCACCATTTATCGACTGGCCAGAGGCAGTTTTGTGCGGGATTGGTAACTTGCTGGATGGATAGGGCACTTTCGTGGAGAGCGCCGGCCCGATGTCGTACCTCATGCACCTAGGCAACTGCAGGCTTCAGAAGGTCCACCACAAATAGCCTATATATGTATTTTGTTGTCTGCACAGTGGCTGAACACAATCTTAACAGGTGAAGAATTGGAAAGCTTCATAATAAACTGGAATAGCTTTGATCTTGAGGGGTGAGAAAAATCACATACATTATTATATTAAGTTGTTTGCTCCCAGAATATGATCTTTTGGAGATCAGCAGCACCACATTGTTGCTGCAATCTTATCCAGTGGTAAAATTCATACACTGGTTACTGTTGACAGTACTATCTGCTAGCGATAGTAGGGAAGATTGGCATGTTGATTCAGGTGCTAGCAGTCATATGACTAATTGTAAAGGCTGGTTGGAAAATTTCATGAGATAACTGGTCAAGATGTTACTTCCACCATGTCCAGACATTGCACATGCTGTCAGTGTGCTAAGTCAGTTCAACACCAAATATGAGGAACACTGGAGAAGTGCAAAAAGACTGCTGAAATATTTGAAGGGCACCTCGAGTCACTACCTTATATTCAGTAAAATGGGAAGAGACATCCAGGGATTTATGGATGCAGATTGGGCAAATTATGAACATGACAGATGGTCATACACAGGTTTTGTATTCCAGTTGGCAGGAGCTGCTGTCTCATGAGAGTCTAAGAAACAATGTACAGAGGTCTTGTCAAGTACAGAGGCGGAGTACATGGCCATGACAGAAGCTGCTATGGAGGCTATCTACATCAAAGGACTTCACAATGAACTGTGCTAGTGAAAGAAATGAGCATTGAGTTGTTCTGTGACAACTAGGGAGCATAAAAGCTGGCATGCAATCCTGTGTTACACAACATAATGAAATACATAGATGTACACGCCACTTCGTCAGGGAAGCTGTGAAGAGGAAGATGATCAAGCTTTCACATGTGTCAACTGAGAAGATGGTTGCTGATGCACTTACCAAAGGAGGGACTAGAGCTAACCTTTGTGTCATTTTGTGTATGTGTGTCAAGGGTTTTGGTGTTAAGTCTATCAATTAAAGGAGAGTGTTACAGTCGCCAACAGTGTAATTGACAGAATTTGTGTTTTTTTTTATGTAGCTAGTTAAGTACTTCTAGTATATTCAAGGTTGATGCACATGATCAGTTGTAATGCACATTTGTATTGGTATTTAAGTGTAGCATTCATGAACTTTATAACAATTCACTTTAACAAGAGGTGCTCAAAATGTTCATCTTGCAACTGAATTCATACCTGCACACATCGTATCAGCGATAGTCCGACATGTTCAAACATGCCAAGTATCAATGGATCTGCTGTCAACCATGTTCCTTATACTGGTGAACCATTGCAATGTCCATAACAGATGTGGCATAAATGATGGTCTTGAGATGTTACTACACATTATAATCTACTAGATCCTGATCAAGGAATACTCAAGCCAGGCAATTGTTCTGCACGACCCATCCATCTGTGCAGGAAACACTCATCCAGATAGGCTTTGGCCAGTCTATTGAAATGTTATTGTGTCCCATCATGCATGAACTATATATGGTGTAACTGATCCAACAGGACATCCTCAAGTAGCACATGTAATTGTTGTTGCAGTAAGATATAATGGGAATAGGCTGCTTGGCTACTAATTACATTATAAAAAGGAGACAATACATAATTACCTACAGGGTGGTACTTGTGGATATGTGCAGTGGTATGATTTGCCTTACCAAGTGCTTGGCATATGATATATGTTGTATTTCAACAGTGAAATGGGCATAGCAACACACACCCTACGCTCATGTCTACCACATACTGCACCCAAACTGAGTGTACTGATTGCCAACAGTGGACTCGACTCAGTGGTGCGGGCTCGTAATTTGGGAACCATTGAATCTAAGACATTTGTTCATGTGAACTTGTTACTTTATTCTGAGATGTGTCTGTCCACACCCGTTACTACCCACAAAAACAATACATCCTCTGTGTGTGTGTCCTTGTGTACATGCATGCCTACTTTATTCTGAGATGTTACTGTCCACACCCCAGTTACTACCCACAAAGATCAATACATTATGTGTATGTGTGTGTTTTTGTGTGCATGTGTATACATTGTGGTTTCAATTTTTTAATTTTATTTTCATGGTAAGAACTTTTAAAATAAACTTTTTTAAAAGACTTAAAATAAAACAATCCTAACATTATTTTTAAAAAACACCAGAATAATAACAAAAAAAATTATATTATAAAAGCACTGTTAAGGTCTGGAAAAAAAATTGGGTAGTCATTTTGCCCTCAGTACCACTGATAGCTGCATCAATTAATAAATTTACTTCCAACACTTTTCATCTGATATATTTACTTGACGCTACTCCCCACCTGTGGTGTCCAGAGTGGGTAGTAGGGTCCTAAGTTAATGTTAGATAGCACAGACTATAAGGTGCCTTGAAGGTTGAGGGTATGTCAAAAAATAACTACTTCACGTTTCGGTTTGAAACAGGTTTATTTAACGGGAATTCATTCATACATTCTCGGAACTTTTCCGGGAGTTTATACATACTTTCCCGGCACCTCGTGCCGAAAATTTACTCATACGTTTCGACCCTGAAAGTTCTTGGCCTGAAGGGCTGGTTACAATGTTTTGGCTAACGTTTCCGATGCTGTGGGGGCATTCGGTGACAGGACATGTCCCTGAGTGACGACGTTGTTACTTAACTGTACCTGTTGCGGGGTAGTGGTTTTGGCAGTAGTTGAGATCTGGTGAGTTGGGTAGCCCCTGTTACAGGCCCTCGGACTGGTTTTAGATGGTGTGCTGCACTCAGCTGGCTTCCTCTCGACATGGCGCTCCTCGTTGAAGCTCACCACTCGCTCCCATTCACAGCGTAGGGTTGTAACTGACTGCTTACATCCCTACCATGTCCCGGCGAGAGAACCCTGGCGGGTCCCCACCCCGGCCCTCGGTGCAGGTTTGCACTGGACTACTCCTACTCGCTCGGAATGGCGCTCCTCATTGAAGTTCACCACTCGACTCCATCTTCTTGGTGCGTTATTGTAACAGACTGACGTCCTTCAACTGCACCCCACCCTCCCCGCAAAGAGACTTATATTGTCTCTTGGCTCCCTTCCTAAAACTGTACATGCGCCTTCCCTTTTTGGGGGGAGGGAGGAGTGGAGGAGGGTGCAGTACAAAAAATACTTCATACACGCACCCTGGTTCTTGATGATTGGAGGGGGGTGACCAGCCCTCTAAAGCTTACCCTGTCAGCTCTCATTCCACAGCGCATGTCCAAGTTGCCCCGCAGTTTGCTAAAGGGGGGAGAGGAGTGCTCATGGCACCACTTCCAAGTTTGTCAGCCGTTTTCTCTGTGCCTATCACCCTTCAGCACGTGTATTAACGTCTCGTGGTGGTAATCGCCAGCATATCTCGTCATTCTTCGGCGTGCACAAATTTCACGGGGCTTGCTTGAGGGGAGGGGGAGAGAGGTCCCGCGCTGCAGCGACGCATGTAACTGAGTAACTGTCCTCTGGGTTGACCTGTTCTGGCTGTCCATGTGTCCCGCGACGCGTGTCAACTTGTTGGCGCTCACGGGGAGGATAATATGGCGGGGGAGGGGTATTGTTGCAGCGACATTCTCTACTTACTATATGTGCCACGCGTCATACTTGTACAAAATGTTATTAGTGACTTTGGGCTTTCAGCTGCTCACATTACAGTACTTAAATTTTTTACCGTACAAATGTACTGTAAGAGTAATTTTTGTTTTGTAGGCACTTTGTTTACAATTCTCTGACTATTTGTCATGCTGAACTACTCCATTGTACAAATCATTTTTATTTCAAAGTGTATCTGTTTCATAGGTATGAAGACATTACTACTGGATATGGNATTAGTGACTTTGGGCTTTCAGCTGCTCACATTACAGTACTTAAATTTTTTACCGTACAAATGTACTGTAAGAGTAACTTTTGTTTTGTAGGCACTTTGTTTACAATTCTCTGACTATTTGTCATGCTGAACTACTCCATTGTACAAATCATTTTTATTTCAAAGTGTATCTGTTTCATAGGTATGAAGACATTACTACTGGATATGGCAGAGTAAGAATTGTTTTCACATAAGAATTGATCTCCCACTTTTTCTGGCAAGTACAAGCATAAATGAAAGTAAACCTTAAAATATGAAACTCGTGCTGCAGCAAAGAATATTTATCTAACTCCTCAATTTACAGAAAATATATTATCAAAACTTTGCTTGCAGGGAGTAAACTGAGGGTTTATGGTAGTGAGAGGTGTAGCTTATGTAAATACATTTTACCCAACATGCTGAAAATTATCTATCTACGAAAAACACATTATATGTAGCTGGATAAAACAATTGAAAAAAATTCATTCCAAATGTACTCTTTTGTGAATAAAGTTGAGACCTTCTTANTTATGGTAGTGAGAGGTGTAGCTTATGTAAATACATTTTACCCAACATGCTGAAAATTATCTATCTACGAAAAACACGTTATATGTAGCTGGATAAAACAATTGAAAAAAATGAATTCCAAATGTACTCTTTTGTGAATAAAGTTGAGACTTTCTTATTCCATGGGTGCATTCAGCAGGCAAAGTTCTGCTGCATCACTTTATGCTTCATGCCATTCAGTCGCCTTGCTCCAAGGCAGCGCTTCTGCAGCAGTTGCAGTGAAAAAATACTTTGTTGAATCTTAGCTGCAAGCAGACAATAGACACTAGATGAAATGCAAAGATGGGTTGAGTAATATGTAAATATTATGCTGGTGATGGAATTATGTACTTACAATGCTTTGGAAATGAGATATTCCCACAACAGAACGAAAAATGCACAGAAAATTTGGCAAAATTTAAACTTTGTCACCAACTTGTACATTTATCATTTTTAAGAGCTTAAATTTGGAATTCATTTCTGGATACTCAAAAAAATATTTAATTTCAATGTCTTTAAAATAGCAGCTTACATCATTATTTTGAATGAAAACACCTCTTATAGCTATGCTACTAAGTTGTGGAAGTAGGATATCAACAAATTTTAATTTGTAATGAAAAAGGTTTAGTGTGTAAAAATTAAATGTTTAGTGTATAATAAATTAAAATCATGTAAAATAATGTAGAAAACAAGTAACCAAATACTGTTTTATAACTTTTTCGAAATTTTGAGGGTTTTTAGAATGACAAAACTCCAATACAATATTCACAGATGACTGGGCACTTCAGTTCAGCTTGTTTAGAGCTGAATATCCTTTTTATGCAACTTTTAAAGCTTTTATATGAAATAATAGTAGTGCTAAAGTTTTATCTTTGCAAATCAATAGCTACCCCATTCTGGATGACTTTCCAGCTCTCGTCTGCTTGGGGCTGCGTTGATGTAGTGGTTAGATTACTTGCCTCCCACCTAGGTGAACCGGGTTCAATTCGCGGCAGGGTCGCTCCCAAATGTTTGCATGTGAGAATCATTCCAGACGATGCCGCTGGTCGGCAGATTTTCTCGGGAATTTCCCGTTTGCCTCGCTCTGCATTCCATTGCTGCTCCATACTCACCGTGGTTCACCCTCATCAGCTCTCAAGACCTCTATGTTCAAATCCACCCAAATCTCTTCACTCACGCACTCCAGTCTACTTATGATAATTTTTTTTAGCCATTCAATTATGAACTTGGTGTTATGTTCAGAAACAATATTTGTGAACAGCTTTTCCCAAGGAAATAGACATATTGAAATTAATTTTGCTCAGCAATTTTGCGAAAGAAGTGATACCTTATTGAACAAATTAATTCTCTCTGCTGTCATAGAGTTTAAGTATAAATTTTCTGTACCAAAGTGTTTACTGATCTGTATACATTGTCATGGATTATTTTTTACATGCCGACTTCCCGTGACGCAGTCAGTTGGTGCGCCACCGGTCTGGTGTGTGAGAGGTTCTGGGTTTGAATCCTAGGTAAGGCATGAGTGTGAGTTTAAGTTAGGTCATAAGTTAGTTTATAAGCTGTCTCCTAATAACCCTTCAGGCATAACACCGGCACCGGGGGACGTTAATAAGCCCTTTTCAATCCAATCATATTTTGATTTCACTGTGACACTGTTCTAGATTAATATAATTGTATAACAGTACCCTCATTCTCCCAAAAAAGATTGAAAAAGTAATAAAACAAACAATATATTATTTTTTCATTAAGAGTTTTACAAAAATTGTAATTCCTTGCCAAGTGTTAATTTTTTATTGTATTCCCATAATATATTATCACAACAGGTTATTTAAATTGAACAAGGATATAAGTTGCTGTTTTAAATGATATTATGAAAAGAAGTAAAGCAAAATTGTAACATTGCCAATACATCAATTGCTTATAAACCGCACAGAAATTCTTGAAGAAAAACAATGTAACCCTTTGTGGATGAATATTTGTAAAACAAATATTTACTGAGCTGTAGGCCTATATTAAGCAAACTAATTTCTGAACAGAAATTTTTTACAGTCAAACCCAGGGCAGTATAGAGATGAATAATAAACATTTTTAGAAAGAACTTCTAATTAAAGAATAACATTTGTACTAACTTTCTTTGACATTATTCCTTTATTATAACCACTTTACCAGCTTTGCTACTTTGCTATCTGGTTTGTATAACATATTAGCAAAGATATGGTAGAGTGACAAGGGAATATAGAGAGAGATAGTGAGAGTGAAAGAGAGAGAGAGAGAGAGATGGTGAAGAGGAGAAGAGGGGTAGTAAGTGGAGAGGAGTAGTAAGTGGAGAAGAGAGAGTGCTTGAGGAGGAGGGGGAGAGAGAGAAAAAAAAAGTGGGGACGAGAAGATTCAACTGAATGCAAAATGAGATAGAAATTATAAAAAATATAAATATAAGATAATACTCTTGTCTTAGCCTGCACACAGTCACGTTATTTCGCTTTTCCTTTTTTCAATACAAACTTACTGAACACAACCTTACCCCATTTTCCCATTCTACAATTTCTATGATGTCATTTGCATTGTGGACCCTTTTCTGGGTTGCTGACTACCTTAGAGAAGTACATTATTTTGCTTATTTCAAAGTTATAAAAAAATATTTTATATACTTACTCAAAATTGCTTTGTCATATATTCACAAGTAGGTTTCTTGTATAGTCTACACTTTTTGAATCAAACCTTTGAAAAATCACCCCATGTATGACGTGTTTAGTTATTTCCTAAATATCACAAATTTTTAATTATTCTGTTAACATAAAGAATATTATTTTTTATTAAATTTAAGTTTTATCTTATATTTTATTTATAAATTATAATGTTTCATTTATAATAAATATGAATAAAAACAGTGAGAAAACACTTGTGTTGGTAGCGCCTAGTAAGAAACCGTTCTCATGCAAAATATTATTACAACTGCGTGTGCATGAATTTGGTGCATTTTCCTTTGATGCAATTTTCTAGATTTAGTTAAGCCTTGGTTGCATGAGGCAGAGGAATATCCTGGAAGTATAACTTTGGCAGGGCTTCAGAAAAGTGTGAAGTAACTGTGAATGGATTATAATCATGTGTTTGGAGATGTTAGTTCTGATGTTTTGTTAATCAAAATGCTTCAGCAGTCTGGCAGACCTCATCTCAGCAAATATAATCCATTCACGGTTACATCACATGTTTCTGAAGTCCTGCTAAAGTTCTACTTCCAGGATATTCCTCCGCTTCATGCAACCAAGGCTTTACTAAGTCTAGAAAATTGCACCAAAGAACAACGCACCGAATTTGTGCGCACTCAGTAGTAATAATATTTTGCATGAGAACTATTTTTTACTATGCACTACCGACACAAATGTTTTCTCACTGTTTTTATTAATATTTATTATAAATGAAACATTATAATTTATAAATAAAATATAAGGTAAAACTTTAATTTAAAGAAAAATAATATACTTTTATGTTAACAGAGGTATAAAAACATTTGTGATACATGGCATATTTAGGAAATAACTAAACACGTCATCAAAAGTTTGATAAAAAAAAGTGTGAAGAAATTGGGAATACACTGTGTGCAGTAAATATTTCCACCTTGGGCCCTAGGAGTTAAAGTGTTGTATCCAAAGTGCTCCAATAGTTAAAATTGTTGCGATAATTTTTTTTTCTTTGCAAAGATTAATATTGAAAGTGTTGATGGCTTATATAAGAAATAAGAATAGTGTCCATAGTTAAACAGATCATTTATTTCTAATCACATATACCTACATCATTATAGTGCCCTTTTTTTAATCTTTAATTAAATGTTGCTAAACTAAAACTCATTAATTTAGGTACCTACGGTACTGTTTTGATGGGCGAGCGAAGGGGGAGGGAGCGGAGAGGTTTGAACTGCTCTTAATATCAATGTCTTGAAAACTGATGAGGGTGAAGCAAGGTGAGTAGGAAGCAGTGCCGGAATGCAAGGGCGGGGGAAACAGGAGATCCCGAAGAAAACCTGTCGACCCACGGCATTGTCTGGTACGATTCTCACATGCGACAATCTGGGAGTGCCCCCACCGGGAATCAAGCCCAGTTTACTTTGGTGAGAGGCGAGCGCCCTAGCCGCTGCACTAACCTTGGCCACGAGGGAAGCCACCAAATCAATTTCTCGTCCCTTTCACAAAACTTGTAGATCTGACAGAAGCTTGAAATGTAAATATTAGAGCTGCAATTATAGTTTCGTTATATACAAACAATATAGTGGGTTTTGGGTTTATTTGCAGTCAACAATTTGAAATAGTAGGTATTACCAACTTAAATTTGTATTTCAAAGTTTTGGTTATTAGCTAATTTGGTTGTTTGAGTTCTAGCAGAAAAAGTAATTGCATAATATACTTCTGAAGTGAAACTTACCAAATCGCATATTGCAAAATAACAGAACGTAAATTTTTAATTTTCAGAGGTGCGCATACACATCATCAAGCCAATGCTTGACATGTTTTCACATTGACGACAACGAAACTATTATGTTTAACAGAAACACATTTAACTGAATCCTCTGCTAGGCAAATTAAAATTCCTGGTTATTTCATTTGTTTCTACTTATTGTAGAAATAGCATGACTAACGGTGGTACCTGTATTTTCATTAAAAATAATGTAAGTTTTAAAAATTACATGCATTTACTATGCAAAGATCAAGTGATTTAGTGCAGTTATGTGGAAGTAACAACTGACAAATGTAAAAAAGTGAGGGTCCTCACTATATATAGAGCCCCTTCTGCCAACTTTAGTAACTTCTTAAAATTTCTTGAAGCATACCTTAAAGCCATTTTAAGAACCACTCTATACGTTATTCTCTGTGAAGACTTTAACATTGAGTATTTAAAAGAAGCGACCAAAAAACTGAACTTGATAGTCTTCTCAGTACCTTCAACCTTAAATCCATAATACATTTGCTATCATAATAGAAGGAACCAGTCAGACAGCAATTGATAACATTTTCATTGATAGTAACGCAGTTGCAGAGTGCCACTCTCTCCCAGTAATAAATGGCTTATCCAATCATGATGCACAAATATTAATTAAATCTTCCATAAAAATTTCCTCCAAAAGCATTTCCTATAAGAAAATACAAAACTTTTCACTGGAAAATGTTTACTATTCNAAATGGCTTATCCAATCATGATGCACAAATATTAATTAAATCTTCCATAAAAATTTCCTCCAAAAGCATTTCCTATATTGAAAAGTGAGCTTAGCAGGTAGCAATGGTCAACATTGTGTACTTGTACCCAAGTAAATGAAATATTCAACTCTTTTCTTAACCAAGTTCTCCGTTGTTTTGAAGAATGTTTCCCATCCAGACTGACCCACAGTAATACAAATGGAAAGAAATATTTATGGCTCACCAAAGGAATAAAAATTTCCTGCGAAAACAAAAGAAAACTGTATAAGGCTGCCAGAACCAGCAGCAGCTCCGACACAATGAATCACTGCAGGAAATACTGCAAAATTTTGAGTAGTCATAAAATCTGCAAAAAAAGAATTTTTTCTGTAAGCTCATTCAGAATTCTCAAAACGAAATAAAAACTACATGGGATATTGTAAATAACACAACAGGAAGAACAACAGAGCAATGTCCAGTTGTAAACCTAAAAGTAAACAACTGTATATTCTCAGACCCTATATTAGTAGCAGATACATTTAATTCATACTGCTTAAATGTAGTAGAAAACATGATTAAGAACAATATTAAACAAAATATAAACCATATTCCTACACTCCAGGGTACCGAATACCCTGCTGTATCTTTTACATACACAACTTCAAAAGAAGTGGCGAAAACAATCAATTATTTGCAACCAAAATTATCAAGTGGCTATGATGGCATTAGCTGTAGGTTATTAAAGCAATGTGCCTTAGAATTCAATGTTCCATTAAGCCATATTTGTAATGCTATCTTCAATACAGGATTTTTTCCAGACAGTCTCAAATGGGCTGTGGTAACACCATTGTTTAAGAAAGGTGACAAGACCGAAGTAACCAATTATAGACCTATCTCACTTCTTACCCTCTTCTCGAAAGTAATTGAAAAACTAATTTACAGCAGATTGCTGCAACATTTTGAAAATCACAAAATTTTATCAAATTTTCAGTTTGCTTTAGGAAAAACCCTGCAACAAATGATGCAATTTTCAAACTAACAAATTGCATTCTTAAGGCACTTGATAAAAAGATGCAATCTAATGGAATTTTTTTGCAAACTCACTAAAGCATTTGACTGTGTAAATCACAACATACTTATAGAAAAATTCAAATTTTATGGAGTCTCAGGTAAACCCAATAAACTAATAAGCTCATACCTTTCTAACAGACAAGTACGGATCAAAGGAAAAACTACTTCATTCTACTCTGAACCAGGAAAAATCAAGTATGGGGTCCCACAAGGCTCAATGTTAGGCCTCATACTCTTCCTAGTTTATATAAATAACCTCCCATGTGCCTTAACCCCAGGCACTACTCCCAATTTTATTTACAGATGATACCAGCATCTTAGTCTCTGAAGACTGAGTAAATGCTCTTATGCAAAAAACAGACACAACATTTACAGAGCTAAAGGCATGGTTTACTGTAAACAAATTAAATCTCAACCTAGATAAAACATATCTTATGAATTTCCTCACAAAGAGCAGAAAAAAGACTAATTCATATGTTAGCAGTAACAGATACAAAATTAACAAATTAAAAGTAGACAATTTGCTAAACTGTAAATCTCAAATTGCATATATTTTACCTAAACTAAGTTCAGCTTGTTTCGCTCTACGAAGTGTTGGAGAGATCTTGAACAAAAATGCAATAAAAATGTATATTTTGCATATTTTCATTCCATCATGTGTTTGGTATAATTTTTTGGAATGATTCCACTGACAATAAAAACAAGTATTTCACATGCAAAAGAGAGCTGTAAGAATAATGAATGGCAAAAGAAAGTCAGACTCATATAGACCTCTTTTCAAGAGCTCAGAGATTTTAAAATTTGCATGTGAGTAAATGTTTTCAATACTCATATTCGTGTCCAAAAACAATAATTTACTTCAGAAAAATGACACTAGAATAAGAAACACACATGGCTTCAGTTAACTTAAAAGTAGTCCAGAAAGGGCCTTCCTACCTTGGTAGCCAACTTTTCAATAAATTACCACACCACCTTCAAGAAATTTGCTTCTCTAACCAAAAACTATTTAAAAAACAGCTGAAATAATTTTTTATTGAAAGTGCATTTTATAGCCTTGATAAATATCTAAAATACAAAAATTAAGAATTTACCGTATAACATTTTATTGCACANAAAGTGCATTTTATAGCCTTGATAAATATCTAAAATACAAAAATTAAGAATTTACCGTATAACATTTTATTGCACACATTTCTTGTCCCGGTTTTTCTTGTTCCCCTTTTCTTCTGTTTCAGTAAAGCGATGATGCCCTACTGCATGTTGGAATATTAGTCACATTGTGAATAAAAGATATATGAGTACAGCAATCTGACTCACCTAAACTCAAATTTTTGTGTGTGTGTGTGTGTGTGTGCGCGCGCGCGGGCGTGTGTTTACTATGCTCAGTGTTTTAACTTTGTATACTGTAATNTGTGTGTGTGTGTGTGTGTGCGCGCGCGCGGGCGTGTGTTTACTATGCTCAGTGTTTTAACTTTGTATACTGTAATTTGACTTGTCCAATATCTTTGCACGGATATGTATTGAAAAAAATCTTACGAACTCAATAAAACAAACAAACTACGAATCAGGAGATTGCTACCGTGGCGGAACCGAATGAGCAAGGAAAACTCTCGCAAAGCTCGTAGTTNAACAAACTACGAATCAGGAGATTGCTACCGTGGCGGAACCGAATGAGCAAGGAAAACTCTCGCAAAGCTCGTAGTTTCGCGAACAGCCGGCTGACTGCAGCAGCGGGCCCATGAATTACAGGGTCGCGGCGCGCGGGCGCTAGCACTCGAGCNCCGCGAACAGCCGGCTGACTGCAGCAGCGGGCCCATGAATTACAGGGTCGCGGCGCGCGGGCGCTAGCACTCGAGCAGGCTGGCTGAGCAGTATGTTACCGGCAGCGGCCGGGTGTAGACGTGTGGTGTTGGTCGGGAGCGGAGTGCTGTCGTGATGTGACGTGATAGTTAAGTAGCGAAGTAAATAAATATGTAAACGTAAGTAGATGGAGATCAACGAGTGCGGGCTTCCGACTTACATAGGATAACGGTTAATGCAACGTGCTAACATGGTGGAACAACAAGGGTTTTCGACCCACGGTGAGTAAACGCTTAGCAATAAACATTTTTGTTTTGTGAAGCCGGCACTTTCATTGCAGTAAGTTCTTGAAAGTATTGTATTTGCTCTAGGAATTTTCCCCTTGAGTAATGGCGAAAGTTAACAAGTTCCTGTTTTTTGTAGTAGTGAAATATGTCGAGACTTGTAGTTCAGTAGTGCCGGCCATGCGTTAAACTGGAGTGACTGCAGGAGCAGGACAGATGGGCGGAGAGCGGCAGTATGTTTATTGCGCATGCTGCACGCAGTTGAGAGTTGGCAGGGCAGTCGAGACACACCGCCAGACCTATTGTTGCCCCCATGTGATCAATAAAGCCAGTGAGTTGCTTGGCAGCTGGCCGCCCCGTGGTGTGCGTGGTTCGCCGGCTGGCTGTGACGTAGCGGGGGCGGAGTGGCGACGTACCCCACCTGGCCACTGCCGATGTCGCCCCGGCGAACTGCGAGACAAGGCCTCCTCGTCTCGTACGCAGTACGACAGTCGGGAAGTTCTATAAAACTAATCCTGTTTGTTCGCCAACAAAACAATCGTGCAAACCACGCGATGTTTGGGATGTTGTTTATTTCTAGACAGCCACGTGGTTATGATGCGCCAAGGTAGCGTCTCTGAGTTTTCAACTAGGATACATTTAACTTTGGGCTACCGTTGCCATTGTATTTTGTAGGGGACCTGGATGTGTTTTGGGGCGGTGTCCCCCTTTACCCCGACCGTATATATGCGCCGACGCACAACTGACCCGCTATAATCGATGCACTCAGCTACCCGGATCCC
>NQII01005274.1:24013-60043 GCA_002778355.1 Clitarchus hookeri | reverse complement strand
CCATCACTTGTGACGTCACGCGCCCCCTAGTGTGGAGCCTCCTGGTCCGTGCTTGCACTGGGGTGTGGCAGACCCCCCGAAGTCGTGTAGCCAAATATCCTATGGGCAAGCCCGATATACGTGGGAGACGTTGTTACAATAATCTAACAAAAGAAGCAGCGTAATCGATTCCGCAACAAAATTTACTTTTTCCATTTCACATTGACGAGAACGAAGATGACCAGAGTCCAGGGAAAAAAATTGCAGGAAATATTTACTTATGCTTTTGTAGATCAAATTTTCTTCTTTCTTTGTCAAAAAGTTTGCAGAGTACGTGCGGAAGAATACCCGCGGTCAAAGCAGGAAAGGTTTAGACTATGAAACGCGATAAAACAAAATTTGAAGTTTACTTATAATATTTGCAATATTTTTCACATGAATTGACAATATTTGATGACAGTTTTGGAGGCGTTTTCCAGTGGCCGGGATATAAATTGCTTTTATGAACAACATTGCCATGTTGGCCTAACATTATGTTCAACATCTGTTTGAAATTTCCAAATTCCTGGTAGAACGAGTTTTCTATGTTAAAAGGCGTCACAAGGCGTGACACATTTTTTTTACAGTCACTTAATGTAAGTAATAAAATATAGTTTCACAAATTATTTTAATGCACTAAGAAAATAATTGGAGAGCGAGAGAAACACACAGCAATGATAAAAAAAAAGTGACTGCCCGTACATAGAGTACGTAAAGTTTCGAATTAATTTATGTGATAGGGGTCGAGGTTCGTGTTTAAAAATCAGAATCTATTTTTAAAAATGAGGCATATGAAAAACCTAATTTTGCAATAAAATTAGTTAATGCATTAAGACTCGGCTTTACCCCTTTTGCAGAAATTCTTCGTTTTCGCGTCATAATTTACTATTCATAGTAATTACAATGTACGTCTATAGAAAATTTACATTATTTTACGCGCTGTTTTATATTTTTGTGTTGAATTTTAAATGTGTGCTATCTTCTAGTTGTAAAAAGTCGAGAACATATTTATATTTTATCAATAAATTGTTGCCTTTTTGCAAGCGGGAAATAACACAGTGCAAATTAGATACAAAAGTTTTAAACAACTAGTTAATTGTAAATTTTCTGTAATCAAGCATTTCCAATAATACCTCTGAAACTGAAATTAGGACAGGAAAACGAAGAATTTCTGTAAAAGGGGTGAAGCCGAGTCTTAAGGTACACTCATTAAAATGGGTAGCTACGTTATTACGTACATTTATAAAAAATAATGCAAATGGTTTATAATTGAAGTAACTTAAAGTAACTATTGCGACTACTCTGCTCGGTAAAGTTATTTGTACGGTGTACTTCTTGAAACAACCGAGTGAGAAGTACGCCCATATTGTAATAAAAGACAATAAATAAATTGTAGCTAAGTATAGACTGCTCACAGTAAAGTGAGTACTTTTGAGGCCCTAGTTACTTTTTACTTTCAGCCATCTGTTTAAATAAATATTGCCATGCAAGTAATAAACACAGGATGTTTATTCCACTGCACTCGGAAGTTAACGTCTAATGTTACAAAAAAATATATTTATTGACCATTATTCCAAATGACAGTGTTTTCAAAAGTGCTCACTATATCGTGAATAATCTATACTTTATAGTGTTACAAAATATAAATAGCTACATTCTTTCATCAATTAATAATTTAGTAATACATCTGGCCCGTAAGGAATCATTGCGACGGTGATGGAAAATAGCGTAAACAATCTTAGCGTGTGTTCTGTTTCCTCGGAATTTTGAGCGGTAACTACGTTTTTAATACAGCAATCTGTTCAGAAAAGGTACAACGTAGTCGCTATAGTTTAAAACATTCTTTTTAGAGAAGAAACGAGGTTATTTAGAGTGATTTTTTTTTTTTTGCTGACTATAACATTTTTCTACAATGTTTCACTACTTAACCAAATTTATGAATGCGCAACAAAATATCAACTTTTATTTCTGTCCCTAAAAAAACATTCAATAACATTGTAATTTTTCATATTTTTTTAAAAATTAGAATAGATGTAACTGATTACGATGAGACCCATGTCCATATGACACTAGGCATCATCACAAGAGCCCTGTTCAAAGTGACCTTGGATAGTACGTGAATACGTGTTTTTTTTAAACTAATGCCGAGTTAGGTGTTGAAACATCCCGACACTAACTTATGATAGTAGGTAAAATAGGTGTTTTTCAGTGTAAGATTTTTGCATTGTTCACAGCATTCCGAAGAAATAAATAAACCATAATTACAATAAGATACAAGCATGCGCACTTGACATACGAAACAAGGTATCGAATAGGCATAGTGATTTTTCACTATTAGTAGACAAACTATTATAAATATGAAAATAAACTTTTAAAAATATAATGTATCGCCACAAACACTTGAAAACATTGAAATTAAAGCCTATATTCGTTTTTGTTGATATTTATCCTTAACGGGGATATAGGGGCGTAACAAGTTATTGATAAGAGTTATGTAATGAACACTATATAAAAGAGGTTTATTTAACATTAAGGTTGTACAATATTATTTCAATATAAATGTGATTGAATATAAACAAATATACTGAAATATTAAATGATATTATTTTATAAAATTTTAACCAGCCACATTCTGATTAAAGCCTAATTGGAGAGTCCCCACCTTGTTCATGATTCCGGAGGCTGATTAAGATGGCGCAAGTCGACGGCCGGACACACCCATCTTCAGTGGTCTTCTCGTTCCAATGGCCCGACGACAAAAGACACTGCCCTATATCGGCTGCGTTGTTCCCGTTTACTGACCTGTGGAGTGGATTTCTGTGGTTTGCGATTTCATAACTAATTTCAGCGATCACGCCGGCCCGTGTCCTGGATAAATAAGTGGAGGTGTGATCAGGCAGCTAAGGGCCTGACCACAACTCATAACAACATGCATAACCATTAATATAATAAATACTTAAAATAGAACATGAACGCCACCGTTAATAGAAAAAGGCATTAAAACTATTGAAATTTAAACAAAAATGAAATGTTTT
Source organism: Clitarchus hookeri (assembly GCA_002778355.1). NCBI lineage: Eukaryota > Metazoa > Arthropoda > Insecta > Phasmatodea > Phasmatidae > Clitarchus > Clitarchus hookeri. The sequence goes on along the minus strand of NQII01005274.1, from coordinate 56,990 downwards.
AATAAATTATTTGTCTGTAAAGAAACGCACCGATGCACCTAACAACGATCATTGCACAAGTTATAAACCCATGCAATGTTTAAATTTTGTAGTTAGCAAATTTTCCATACGGGAAAATTTGGTCTCTTGTCGCATGATAATTAAAATAAAACGATGTAGTCAGCTGAATCTTCCACAATGGCAACGAGATAGTCTTCGCGATCACTTAGATTAAAAGACATCATAATGAAAAGACCCTGGTGAACCGGCCTTTTTATGGGCCCACATATAGAAGCCTTGGACCACCGTCAAAATAATGAAACCCAAAATTAAATAAACAAAGGTTATTGCCAACACCGATTGACCTGATTGTCAACCAGGAAACACATGCAACAGATAAATATCAGTAGTAATGTACCAGAGGCAAACCACCTGGTTCAGCCATTTAAGTTATCATGCATGTGGCATTGCAACATATGTATGTATGAAATATAGTTGAAAATGCTTCGTTGTGTGTCACAAGTACCAGTGGTGACATTCCTTTAATTTTCACTAACCTCTCGGTCACTAGGCTAACTTCTAAACCTCCTGCTAACACACGCCCATCACAACTTCTTCAGTCATACCTACTCACATTCAGCTTTTGATCTTGGTAATTTTAACAGCCTTATTGAGTGAGCCATCACAATTAGTGGATATAGGTATAATGTTAGTAACCATAATAGGAAAGCTTTGGTCTCATGAGCTGGAGAAACAGTATGTAGACTATTTTATTTTCTATGCTAAAGACTGATGCACATTTATGGCAGCCGCTTGGAAACACAAAAATAATCATATCTGTGCTCTGTCCCCAATAACATTTTTCTGCCTGTAGCAACTTCTCTGAGTCCTTTCTGATTTCCTTTACAGTCAACATTGTAAAGTTGCAATGGAAAGTGGAATAGAAGTCCCAGTAGTATCTTCCACTCCCTACTCAGGCAGGAACTTTCAAAAAGCTAACTGGCTCCAGTACCTGGGTTGGATATAGTGGTAGCTGTGTGAGATTTATTGTCGCCCAGACATTACACGGAGTATGTCCCTGGATGAAGCTAAAATAGTGACAGTATGTATGAAGACTTTCTTATAACTCGTGATCAGAGCATTGTAGATGATCACAGCCTTTATGCTGCTTGCTTGCAGAAATGGATATAAACTGTTGAAAACCTTGATTTTAAATTCTCAGGCAGAAAGGCTGGTCTCTTTTAAGAAAGATAATAGGTAGAAGTCGAACAGTTCGTGTCAGTACCCATATAAGACCCAATACAGCAAGCCCCAACCCATTCATCTCAGATAAGATTCTTTACAAAATATAAAATATAGTAAAGCTCATATTTTTGTGTCACACAGTAGTGGGAAATGTGCAAGAACATTGCTAGTCCGATTCTGTTCTCGTTACAGACAGTGTTTATCAGTCGGCGTGTGAAACGGACGAGGTCATCATCATCCTTACGCCAGGATATATATATATATATATATATATATATATATATATATATTACTGGAGAGGCTACTTCTTAACAGAATTAGCTCAGCACTGATAATGTATTGGGAACTTCTGCTAAACCCAAATAGGACCGAATTGTCACGCTTTCACATTATCCATCGGCGATAATATCTCCAGCTTAAACTAAAAGTATAGCTTGAGAATACTCTCCTTTTCCACCAACATCCAAAATAACTGGGGAGATCTCACATCAGATCTTTCTTCAAAAACCACTTCAAGAAAACCTCAGCGAGCTGCAATCGCGGAAAAATATCACGCAAATGTTTACATGGTACAACAAGCAGTTTCGTCAACTTCCGTCTTGCGATTTTTAGCTCTTGGAATCCATCGTATTCTTAGGTGTGCTCACAGGTTACGTTAAACAGTAAACATATTACCAGATTTATTAATACCTAGCTGAATCACACTAGGCGCATAAATGAGGCCTACTCCGTCTTATTGGTTACCAGTTCTAAGCATTATCCAATCATCGCGTCTGTTAAGTAGAGGCCATAAGGCACTTGATGCTCGTGTCGGTGTCGCCTGTATCGCTCCTGCATCTCTAGGCCTGAAATGCGAAAATAGCACCAAGAAGACGGGTGCCTTATATGCCGTAACTTGTAAAGTTTAAGCTTATGGTGTGAACGACAGCTATATTAATATCGGCGAGTGTTACATACTTAATTTGGCAGGTAGAGTGGGTCCAATTTTAAATGGCAGTTTTTGTATGTTGTGTGCACAGTACCCTTCGCTGGAAGAGCTGCTACACAATTGCTTCGAAAAGAGAGAAATTTCTGGTTTCTTGCTTTGTATAGCTAAACATCAAACATGGCTGACACCAGCAGTACATAAAGTTGCAATAGCTCTGAGCAAAATATTTTATTTTTTTCTAAATTCTTGTATTTTTTGTTTTATTTTAAAGATTCTCGACCATTTCGCCAAGTAGGACATTTTCCTACAACATTGCAGCCAACATCACATAATCAAGTTTCTCGTCACTGTGTGTACATGCAACCGATCATTTTGTCGCAGAATTCAGTGATAAACTCCCATCGGGTCTTGAATACTTAAATTATTGCGGGATTAAGCAGAGTAGACCTTTCATAATTTACCCTTTATTTATTTTGGCCTTTTTCGTGCTATTCGGACCATGTAATTTTTCCACTTCTTTTATTTTCTTTTATGACATTTACATCCAGGTAGTCTGGAATAGTGGTGTGGCACGTTTAATTTGCCATCCACCTAGTTCCCCACACTTCCTATGTATGTATATATATATATATGCCATTATATAGAGGCACTAATTACTTGGCTAATTAACTGATGTTCTATTTTCGATTCAATTCATCTGTATCGACATCTAGTGGAGAGATGGGCCTCCGGACATCTTTTCGATCCCCCTTCCACCTGCAATCAGTCTTTTGGTCATGAATCGTGTCTAAATCGTGTTTAGTTTCCATTGTTATTTTCTGCATAATACCTAGTTCATTTCCGTGTTATCTCGTGTTGGTCTTTTTTCACTGCATTCGATCGATTCCTTGTTCATTGCCGGGTCTGTCATGTGTTATCTTCAGTTCATCAGTTTGTGGGTTCGCTCCCACCACAATGTTTATATAAAGGTTTCACTCATTGTCAAATTCGGGAAGTTGATCCGCTCCCACTTTTGGGTTTCTATAGTGGTTTTATACTCTCAATTCCAGGGGAAGATACCTATGGAGAGTTCTTTGTTTCCTCTTTTGTAGGATTAATCAATAACCATACATAAGATTCCTCTTATCTATTGATAACTCCTTTGCAAATTACACTGGATAACTTAGCCGAAGAAAGAAGCTCGCTGCTGGAAGAAACGAATGGTGGGTCAGCATCTTTACCAAAAAAGGAGGAGGAGAAGCATCCCTAGAAATCTGGTAGGAGAGATGGGTTTGGTCAGAGAAGGGGAGGGTCACTTACAACATATTTCCAGATATCAGGGAAATATATAGCTACAATTGTATTACAAGTGATTATTATCTTGTTTAGATAATAACAGGACACGGAAACTTCAAAGCCAAGTTACATAGCTTTAACTTAGTGGACTCTCCTTTTTGCCCTATCTGCAGAGTTGAAGATACTGTCCAGTATGTGACTCTGGAATGCTGAAATGTTGAAGTCATTACAACAGTGTTATATACAAAGCTGCATATAGAAGAAGAGCTAAACATAATTATTTTATCTCATAAAGAGAAAGAGTTACTAAGAGTACTATTGTAGAGTGTATTCATTGTCTTGAAACCCAAACTCCAAAATGCTGTAGACACTGCTCTGATCTTGACGAATATACTCACTGCTTTATCGATTATATATGCAATGTGGTCTTGAAATCGAAACTTATTATCAAGTATAATTCCAAGATACTAGACTTTCTTTTTTCATTTTAACAGGTCTTCTAACTCTTATAATTGGGGATCTTTGCAAACTCTCTTTCATAATCATTTTATTAGTTTTCTCTACTGAAAACTCAAGTTTCGCCTTATCTCCCCATTTCTCTACCCCCTTAGGATTTTTTCTGTTTTTGCCGCAAGTTCTCTTTAGTTCCATGCTGGGACTACAATAAGTGCATCATCTGCATATGCAATTAATATTTCACATCATCCTTCTGGAAGATTTACTCGAAGCAGTATGTAAAAGAGTGTATTCCACAAGAGTAGACCAAGGATTGATCCCTGTGGATATCCTTTTGATATTTCTTTCTCTATGCAGACCCCATTAACTTCATACACGCTTACTCTCTCTCCGAAGAAAGATTGTTTCAAGCCGTAGATATTTCTGGGACAATAATTTTTCGTGTGTTTCCTGAGCACCTCAGGTAATAGAGCATTATCAAATGCTCCGCTAATATCCAAGAATATGCCAAGGACATCTTTTTTTTACTTAGTTTTGATTTTCCTGACAATATCTAGCACTGCTATTTCAGTCCCTCTTCCTTTCCGAAAGCCACATCCAACTTTGATGGGCAACTTTTTATTTTTTTTGAGAACCTGTAAACGTAACACAAGTCAAACTATTTTAAACTTGTGTAGCCTCTTAGGATAGCAGTCTCATATCTGGCAGTCCTTCGAACACCTTCCCTAATACTGGGAGAAGTGTTAGTGGTCTGCAGTATTTTGCTTTTTTGGGGTCTTTGTCCACACCTTTATACAGAACATTGAGATGTCAGTTTCCATATCCTTTGAAAACATCCATGAGCCAGGCATTCCATCATTAATGATAGAAGATTATGGTTTATCTGAGAATAAAATCTCTGGAGTGATTACACCATGTCCTGGTTCCTCCTTATTCTTAACTTCTTTCATGATTCTATCCAACTCTTCCATCATGTATTCAGTTGTTGGTGGGGTGTCTGGCAACTCATCCGTACAGCATCCATCCATGCATACGTATATAATATGTGGGGTGATTTTTTCAAATATTTGATTCAAGAAGTGAGAAGTTAGATACCATGTATAGACTATAATGTGTGCGAGCCTCCTGGGCCTAATCAACCTACGTAATTCGTGACATGGACAGGAAAAATTAAACCCCAGCTATTCATTCGCTGAGGCGTAGATACAGCCACAGCCCAGGTTACGGAAGTGTTCTTTATGTGCAGAATCATGGCATCGTGAACGCATATTTCGTTTGTTAAATGAGGTTATTACTGTAAAATTTTTTTCCATATGCGACTAAACATTTATTCCAATACCGTTGTTGTTGTCACCCAGCCAAAACATAGTTAGCTATCATAACTTACTAAACAAAATACAATTCATATATACCAGTGTTTAAAAAAAAATTAAATTATTCAAAATATTTAACAAATATTATTTATAATATTCTGCTGTGTAGTTTCGTAGGCAGAGTTGTGAGCACGAACGCTCAGTTGGTGATGACTAAGAGACCCGAAAATTTAGCGAGTTAATTTGATGGTCAGGTTAAACTTGACAGTAGTGTATACACCCCAGGTGCTGTCATTTGTTCATTGGCGGGTGCCATCATGATGAGCACTTTATCCTGTATAGTAGGTTGTACGTTATTCGCTCGGTCTCTTTTTCTACACGTGTGTTACTGATTCACAGTCCTGCAGGCCGTGTCAGGAAACGAGTGGCCCAATCACAAAAGTAGCAAGAAAGTAAAAGTGTTTCAAGCCTAGCCTAGCACCACTTGAGCTCGCTAAATACCCGGGTCTCCAGTGATGACAGACTCTCGGCCGTGGTGAGCGATTAGATGGTGTGCAGATTTCGCTCGGTTACGTAACTACCACGCAGACTGCAATCTTCCAACAAAATCAAAGGACTCGATGTTTCGAAAGACGTTAATCGTGGATCAACGACTTCATGTTTAACATAAAATTAAGTTACTTGTAGAAAATAAGCGCCCACCATTGAGTGTTATCGGATTGCTCCAGATCCCCCCTGCCCGCCAAAATGGCGTTAGTTTCAAGTAATTGAAGAGCAAAAATAATTAAAAATTTGCATTACTCAGCAAAAAAAAAAAAAATTGAGATCCAAACCGTCTGTGTAACTACAGTACCTTTGTGCCCGCGAATTCTCCCATACAACTGATTTACTTTTCCCTTCGGACGTTTTAAGTATATTCCATTCGCGGTTATTTTTTACACTTTTCTGAAGTCCTGCTAAAGTTATACTTCCAGGATATTCCCCACCTCATGCAAACAAAACTTAACCGAGCCAAGAAGATTACACCAGAGGAACAGCGCACCGCATTCGTGCACACTTTGTGTAATATTATTTTGCATAAGAACTATTTCTTATTAGGCATTACCAGCACACCTCTTCTCTCCTTGTATTTAATTATAAAAATAAAAATTTTAATGTTTTAAATTATGTATTGTATATAAATAAAAGTTCAGTTTAACCAAAAATAATATAGGCCCTACTTTTATGTTAACACAAATAAAAAACACTTGTGTTACATATAATATATTTAGGAAACAACCAAGTATGATTGTATGGAGTGATTTTTCAAAGGTTTGATTCAAAAAGTGTGAAGAAACCGCGAATAGACTATAGAGAGATTATCACTTGACGTCAAGGAATCGTGGTGTTAATAAACTTAAAAGATGGGAAGGCAGCTCAGGACACGTAAAACCCGTTTCTCAGTTTTGCACAACCTGTCGCGACATGTGAACGCAGAACACATAATAATACAAAAGTGAAACAGTCGCTTGTACCACGAGCTCCAGCTGCACACGCCAGCAAAATGGCGTCACTGGCCAGTAACACGCCGTTCGCCAATCAGCGCCTGGTAACTTAACTTGCCAGCCGCTTGTCCGGGGCCAATAGGGGATTTTTCTCAGCACGCAGTAGCCAGAAACAAACAAGGTCTGTTCCCAGAACCTCGCGCGGTCAATTGGCAAATGGGTACACGCATATTAACCCATTCAGTTCCAGTGTACACAATTGTGTACAACATTACGCACGTGTATGTAATGTTTGGTTTGTACTGCACACTGGAAACTCAATGACCAATGATCTTACCTGTGGATAATAGATTCGCAAAACGTGTTGTTACTGGTCTATGTCGTAGTTTCATGTAACTGTAGTCGAACATTAAGTCTACAGCTCATTGGCTGTGACAACGAAACAAGTGTTGTGCCAACTTACTACGTACAGCACGCATCATACATTTCTTGTTTGCTAAACCTGAAACCGTAAATTAAGGTGGGTCTGAATGGGTTAAAGGAACCGTCACGCAATTTCTCTCGTACTACTGTTAAAAATGTATCGAAAAATCTTTGTAAAATCATGAACATTTTGACGGGCCCGCGGTGGCGCAGTGGTCAGGCCACTTGCACCCCGCACGAGCAACGTGGCGGACGTTGCTGTTGGCCGCTGAGTTTTCTCGGGCTATTCGCATTTTCTATCATTGCTTTGCCTTCGCCCACTTCACCCCTATCTGCGTTCACTATTAATACTTTTGTCTGTAGCTGAATTCCCTTGAATTTCGCCGAACTTCTGTGAATTTTCAAAACTTTTAGTTTATTTGCTAATAATTTTTTGTGTAGTTTGTCACTGTTCGTCCCTGACACCGGAAACTGCAAGAAACACGCAGAGGTTTATTTAGAACGCGTATCTTGTTCATTACGGACCACGTTTCCGTAAGTCTTCTTTAGGTATATTCCCAAAAAAAATTCTTTGATCTAGGGATTATTAAAGACGATGGTAAACGAAATAAAAGTCGCACTTGAATTTTACTATATTATAACTGGTTGATACTAGCAATCAAAAATTAAGTCGTTACTGTGTGTTCTCGCCTTATGATTCCATAGGTGTATAAGTGTGTAATCAACGGTTTTTTCAGCGCAAATATAAGAATCGTGCCTTAAAAATCTTGATTTATATAAATTTTAAAAAATATATATATTATATAGCTCAAATGTTTTGTAAAGTCACAGGAGTGGCGGGTTGCAATTTTTTTTTTTTAATCCGACACTNGCAAATATAAGAATCGTGCCTTAAAAATCTTGATTTATATAAATTTTAAAAAATATATATATTATATAGCTCAAATGTTTTGTAAAGTCACAGGAGTGGCGGGTTGCAATTTTTTTTTTAATCCGACACTAGGTTAAACTTCAGGGACCGCGGTGGTGTAGTCAGACTACTCGCCTCCTCCCTAAGCGAACCGGGTTCGATTCCCAGCGGGATCGCTCCCGGGTTTTCCTGTGTGGGAATCGTGCTGGACGATGCTTCTTGTCGGCGGGTTTTCTCGGGTATCTCTCGTTCACCCCAAATTACTCCATTCCACTCCGCTCAACTGCGTTTAGGGCGTCCAGGCGTAACTGATGCATGTTTAATTAACCTATTTTTTTTTGGAAGCCCTGCTAATTTTCCTACTTCGGCCTATTGAAGTATTCTTCCAACACATTCGGAAATTAAATNTTTTTTTTTGGAAGCCCTGCTAATTTTCCTACTTCGGCCTATTGAAGTATTCTTCCAACACATTCGGAAATTAAATTTGCGTGCACCCAATAACTCGTACGAATGCGTCGATCGAGTCACCACTGTGAAATCGTTAGATGCATGAGTTTTACTACCCCGCCGAATTTCAATCTGTTTATAGAACGAAAATAATTCCAGCGACCAGTAGTTTCTGCATTACACTTTTTACAAACGTTATTCATGAAAATACTTTTTCAAAATCGCTGCCAACATATTGTAAGTTTGACATATGTTTATGCTAAAATATATGCAGTTACGGCCAGGGTATTTCTCCTCAAACAGGGTAGTTAGCGTCAGTGAGAACCTGGAAAAGTTGGGGAATCTCACATTCCTGGAAAAGTCAAGGTAAATTTATATGAGGTCACGTAATGTATATCAAATGGTTATGAAAGTGGTAGTTAAGAGACTACATAATGGCTTCTAACACTTTTACGGCATGCCTTCTAATAAATCGTACCGTTCATTGTTTGGTGATAGTTACACCTTTTCAGCAATATCTAAATGCTTTGGGGACTTTATTGTCGGTATATGTGTACTTGTATCATTTAGGGAAATAATACGAAGATGTTTATATTTTTGCCATACGTGCTTGTCAGGGAGGATTCGTGGAAGTAAGGAAAATAGCAGGGTGTTTGTTACAACAATACTACTAACCACCTTGTGACAATTTGTTTCCAAAGAAAATATTTTAGTTACCTTTTGGCTAGAGGTGTGCCGGTGTCGGGTGCCCGTGCGAGTGTAGTCATCTCCCACAGGAAATGGCAAACCAGTGGAATGAATATTTTTATAGCTTTTTCCTGCCTCGACGTATTCTCGCACTGGCAGACTTGCCGGCGCCAGAAGTCACAACAAATCTGGGGCACAGCCGGCTCATTGTCCGTTTGAGAAGGGGAGACGAGACGTCTGTGTCTATTACGAACCGCCCTACAGTCCTGCCTGATTTACGGCTGCCTAGGAGATTCGGCATCTACCTCCCTCTGCCTTCATTTCTTTTCGTCCCTCTTTCTTCGTCATATTTGACCTCGCGTTTTTGCCCTTTTCTGTTCGGCAATAAATCACAATCGAAGTGGGGTGACATTTCAGATGCCTTCAAGTGGAGATGGAAGTCATTACGCTAGAGGTTATTTTTTTTTACCTGGCGTTCGTTTCAAATTAGGCCTGAGATTTATGTTTACAGGCACCAGTTCTTTCCAAATGGTAGAATACTGTTGTACTACTTAGAATACATAAGAATATAGAAGCGAAACACCGTGTTTATCGAGAATTTACTCCGCGTGTGCCAAGGAAAATGGCCTCGCTTGATAGACTATTCAAGGTAAAGTGAGCACTTTTTAAGGCCCAGCTAAATTTTTCCTTTCAGTCAATTTTAATTTTTCCGCCAAATTTTAATATAAAAATTGTTATGAGACTAATAACTACAATGCATAGATTTCACGGCTCTCAAAAGTTAACGTCTGGGGCTGCAATAAAATATATTTATTAGTGGTTAATGCCTATTTGGAGGGCCGTAAAAAGTGCTCACTTTACCGTGAATACACTATAGTAACATGGCATTTATAGATGACAGCATAAGGAGCAAAGAAACTTTTTCAGAGGATACTTGGAATCCTAGCATTATTAAACAAGTTTTTGTGTGTGGCATGGTTGTACACACAGGCAGAAGACGACGGGCCGTCGTAATAACAGTGTGCTCTAAACCACTCGTTTATCACTTGGTTTGTCAAATTTCGTAGAGCTGAAGCCGTAGACGAGATGATTCTGCAGTGGTTCGCTATGGCTTTCCGTGGTACAAAACTTGAAGGACTATACCATTGTGTGAAACTATTGTTTTACTCAACCAAAACACACTGTCCTCAGCCAGGGCAGGGAATGTTTCTTTTAAATATTAAAACTTGGTCCATAATCAAATCCGGCTCCTTAAACCCATCAGTTATGGGTCCTCGCCGCTGGACCAAATGTCTAGATACGTGGAAAATGGGCGAATTCAATGACTTGTAGAATAGACGTCGCAGTGTTATGTACAGTCATGCAGAAATCATATGTTCATTGGCTGCTTGCTCTCACAGTGGAGGGCGGTGATTGTGTCTGCATTTGGTTGCTTTTTTATTAGTGGCTCAGGATTCTCCAGGAGGTGTTAAATAACGTGTGAACCAATTGGAAAAGTAATATAACCTTACGAGTTCTTAAGTTATAACTTGTCTCGAAATTAAGGCTCCCGCCGACCTAGCACCATTTTCCGCGTTTGGGGCTGAGAAGCGCGGAAACGATAAGGGCGACACTGCCACGCGCATCAAGTGCGCCATTGCCGCTAAGCTCATGTCTCTGAATTGGCGTGCAGTGTTCTAGACGCCCTGCATGCACCTATGGGACTTTCAGCGGTTACTCTATTATTTTATTGGTAGAAATTCTGTGAAAAGGTTAAATGCAGGGCCCTTTAGGAGTTTTGTATGTATCAGAAGAGTATATCCTGAGAAATAGCGCTTTGAAAAAGCAGTTTTTAGCTATAGTGAAATTATTTTTAAGTGCTCTAAAATAGTGGTTCTATTGTGCGTGACGTCTTAAAAGCACCCAACAGCGTTCATCTGATGTGTGTGTTCTTTTAGTACATCAGCACATTGGACACGCGTCTAATAGTTTCGTAGAAAAACGAGCATTTCAAGCGCCAGGTGGGATCCTTAGGAGTTCGGCCTGTATGGGTCTTAAGCTGCGTTGGAGAGTGTTTGAAATCCTGATAACTAGTAATCTTACCACCAGTATGTTTGCCTACGAAAAGACATCATACCCCAAACGAGGAAGGAATGGTACTTTAAAGTTACCACGCATGCTGTAAATATTATTTTGGAACCCTCCTCTATAGTTAAAAACTCCTTTTTCAGATTGCGGTATCTTATAACATACTGGCAGGGAAACGAACCGAACTACGATAGGAGCTTGTATTAAACTTTGCTACAGACTTTTCATTAACAAAATGATAGGGCCATTGCTGAAAGTCCTATAGGTACACGCAGCACTTCGAGAACACTGCACGCCAGTTCAGAGCCCTGCGCGTAGCGGCGATGGCGCTCTTGTGGCGCGCGCCATTTTAACGCTTGTAGCTCTAGCGCGTCTGCCAAAAAAAAAAATGAGAAAAAACAATGCAGGCAGGCGGGATCCTTAATTCAATAATTTTTCAGGTGCCTACAAATGGCATAGCATATTACATTAGAGAACTTCATTCGTGACTTGTCAAAACGCTACTGTTGTATGTAGCTCGCGCGCGCGTCGACACTTCTCGGAAGGCTGGGGAATAATAATTCCCTGCTGTTAGAACTGTATAGTCGGTTCACGGTTTAGTGGGCACTTTTTGCAGCCCTGTTTAGTTTAATCTTTTCGCCAGGGGCGACAGAACCATTGGGTGGTGGGGGTCACATGACCCCTTAATCTGCTGCTAAAGTCAAATTCTCAGAAGGAATAATAAACCCGCGCTAAAATTATGACTTTTGTTGTTAATTAATACCCAAAGACAAATTTTGGGTTCTATTTTCAAATATAATTTATTAAAAATACTAAATACTTCTAGTTGAATTGTACAGTATTTTTAGAATTTGTGTGGTATGATATTTGTTTATGAACAATATTAGTTATGACGGTAAAATAAAAATAAGTGTATATATATTGTGCTATTTTTTATGAAGTCTATATATTAAATGTTAGTAAGAATTTTCTCTGGTATTGTAATATTTGCTAGTGTTAATTTAAATTTAAAACACATGTAAAATACGCAAAAAAAAAAAAACTTTTTAAAAACAAATCTTTACTCTTTACTTTCTAATGACGAACGTCTTCCGCCGTCCCTGCTTTACGCCATATGTATTAACATTGTCGTGAATCAAGAGCCCGTAGGCCGATCTAATGATGTCAAGTTGTAAGCGACATACCTTTGTTAATATTATGCCATTTATTATCCTATTGTGGTTAAAATGAAAATAAACTAATTTAAGCTGCTACCAGTGTGTTTTTATTGTGTNATGCCATTTATTATCCTATTGTGGTTAAAATGAAAATAAACTAATTTAAGCTGCTACCAGTGTGTTTTTATTGTGTATTGCTTTTAACTTATCACTGTAGAATGCCAGGTACTGTTTGCGTTAAAATGTATGCATTCAATAGGTGTAAAACTATAAAAAAATATTTTTTAAGTGTAATTACGAACGAACCATAATACTNAAAATGTATGCATTCAATAGGTGTAAAACTATAAAAAAATATTTTTTAAGTGTAATTACGAACGAACCATAATACTGTTACAATTTCTCAAAAGTCAGTGGGCTAAACCAGGTTCGTTAAGGGATGGAGGTCTTAATTACATAAAAGATTTAATTACAAATAAAATACTGATGCGTGCCGCATTGTTAGTACAGGGAGCGGCAGAAATAACTCCCGAATTTGCTACCGCCATGGGCTCGGTGCTAGTGGTTGTAGGCGGCCCGGGGTTGTGTCATAGTGCAGCACCACTGCTGCCATTTCAGTCGCCACAATGGCATGGAGTGGTGAACATCGTGCGTTCGTCCTTGAAACCTATTTTAAAAATGGCGATTCTGTAATCACAACGCAGAGATTATTTCGTAGGTGCTTCGGAATAGGTCGGCACGGTGCAGTCCCTGACAGGAAAACCGTTCTATTGTGGGTTAAAAATTTTAGAGTCACAGGTTCGGCTTTAAAAAATGCACCGCCAGGTAGACCTCGCAGCGCTCGAACTCCACAGAACGTTCAATTACTCCAACAAGCAGTTACCAAATCTCCAAGACGTCCAGCCCGTAGGCACGCTGCCAGCTTGGGAATATCTGATCGTAGTGTGAGAAGAATTTTACACCAAGACCTCCACTTTCATCCGTACAAAATCATGGTTGTGCAGGAACTTAGTGAACGTGATTGGGCCAACCGTATTGCATCTTGACAGGCTATCCTGGAAAACTTTCCAACAGACGCAGTTGTGCTCTCAAGTGACGAACCACATTTTCATTTATCAGGATTCGTCAACAAACAGAATTTTCGATATTGGGCAGAAAATAATCCTCGGCAACTTCGTGAGCGACCTCTCCATAGCCAACGTGTCACTGTTTGGTGTGCTGTAGCAGACTTTGGAATAATAGGCCCGTATTTTGTTGAGGAGTAAGGACGAACAGTTACAGTAACGTCTCATCGTTACGTAGAGATGCTACACAACTTCCTGGAGCCGAAACTGAACGAACGTGTAAATCCTGCTGTATGGTTTCAACAGGATGGTGCCACCACTCACACAGCAAGAGAATCTACGACAGTCCTAAGACAAATGTGTCCAGGGCGTTTAATCTCACTGCGAGGCGACATCCCGTGGCCAGCTCGTTCACCCGATCTTACCGCGTGTGACTTCTTTCTCTGGGGTTACCTGAAGAGTAGAGTCTACAAAAACAAACAGACGACAATCGATGAACTCAAAGTTGCTATCCAACACGAAATCGCGGAAATTCCACAAGAGATGACGATAAGAGTAATGCGTAATTTCAGAGTGAGGCTTCAGAAATGTCACGGTTGGCATTTGAGTGAGATTATATTTAAAAAGTGAAAATTAAAAAAAAGATCATGTTTAAAAATTAAGTGACAATTAAAAAAAGATTATGTTTAAAGATTAAGTGAAAATGAAAAAAATTAAATCAAACTAAATGGCAAACATAATTCTATTAGATGGTTTAATAAAATTTTGACTAGAATCGTTTGTGTATTTTTTATTAGCCGTTCAAATTAGGAAGTTATTTCTGCCGCTCTCTGTATTAGAAGCTCCGCTGTCACCCCCCCCCCATCATAAACTAGTATCTCCAGGGTAGACACGTGCCCCGAGGCCAGGCCAGCCCGTTTTGGGGGGGGGGAGGGAGGACAGGCAGTTAACACGCGCCGAGGTAATGCCTAGTTAAGCTAGCAAATCGCCGACGCACCGAGTAAAACACAACACTTGAGAAAATGGACAGGGTCCGAGGTGAGATACATGAGAAAATGGCTGACAGTGTTTGGCAGTATCGCTACCCCCGAGAAGACCCGTGGTAAAACGCTGACGGAGTTGACAGGTTACTTTAAAGTAACTTTTTGTGGTAACTAGTTACATTTTATTCTAACATAAATTTTACTTTACAAATTTTACTCATTAATTATAACGGACAGAAAAATAAACTTTGCTTTTCGCTTCACAATACTGTAGTTTCATCTCGTGTGCAGTGAGAATAGCTGAAAGTAAGTGGGTGCTAGCCTGACTTTGACCCACATTCCTGGAATTAGTACCNTCTCGTGTGCAGTGAGAATAGCTGAAAGTAAGTGGGTGCTAGCCTGACTTTGACCCACATTCCTGGAATTAGTACCGTTACCTAAGCTGCCATCATACCTGTCCCCTTCATGTTTATTTTTTATTGCCTGCGAACCATGNTGACTTTGACCCACATTCCTGGAATTAGTACCGTTACCTAAGCTGCCATCATACCTGTCCCCTTCATGTTTATTTTTTATTGCCTGCGAACCATGCATAGTAACTAATGCTTTCGAAACGCTCAAATGAACACGGACAGTGAGGAAAATTGTTTGCCATTTCCTAAACGTAAATATTATTTCTTTTTTAGTTTTTAACCTGACGATAACGGAAATGTTAAAGGTAAATATTTATTATGCTTTAGCAAATATTTACCTACATCAAGAATGTCTTCTAACCTGAGGAAACGTCTAAATGTAAGAACATAATTAATAATTTTCGGGTTGTGTTTGTATCATATGCACACAATAAGACGTTCGAATTGGTAAATTTATTCAACCAAATGGTTTCGTACTTTTACTAACAATTTCCTTAAAACATACTAGTGTTATGTCTATTTAATTTTGAATTGTATAAACATATGTGCAGTATATCACGAATTACGTAATTAAATTACGTTTATTTTTAAGCATTGCAGTCCCTTAAATATATATATATATATTTTATTGTAATATATTGGCATTTAATGCGTTTTTAAAATTGCTAAAGCAGTGACCACTGAGAGAATCCGAACAGAAATCCACTGAATCATAAATTACTAAGTTGCGAATTGAACATTTCTAACACAGCCGAATCACAGAGTATAAAAATACACAGATGGCGTACCCATTCAGTGATTGGTTGTGCGACTCTCTGGAAACGGGCCTCGTGTCTGATTGGCTATCGCGTGCTACAAAATTTCCCCTAATGGCTGAGCTGCCGGCTGGCAAGTTAGTTACCAGGTACTGATTGGTAGGGGTAGCAACATTTCGCAAAAATATTTCATAACAAGTTGTATTTCAAAACGCTATAGGGTAGTTTCCCTATCTTGATTGGCTGAATTAATTATTTGCAAGTTTTAATATCTGCACATGAATCACGTATGGGTAAGGGCAGTGATATTTCGCGAAAATGTTTCGAGACAAGATACAGTCCAAAGCGCTGTAGGGTCGTCCAGCTTCTTTGATTGGCTAAAAAATGTTCTGGCCCGTGCTAACCGTTTGCGCACGAATCACGAAGGTTCAGTGTCGGAGTTACTTATTCCTGTGTGTGTTGGTCAAAGACGCACATGGCACCAGCAACCAATGGACGTATAACAACAGCTGAGGTGTGTATATAGTATTGAAGTCTACTGTGTGCTCCGATTTTTACGCAAAAAGTCACTGGCCTTACGTATGAGCCGTGCCGATGTTGCCGAATTTTGAGTGGCCCAGATAAATATGAAAACGCCTTCTCAAGTAGACAGTGACCAATCGCAATAGACGAACTGCTGACGAGTGCTTATAGTTTTAAAGTCTACCGTGTACTCATATTTTTTTGGCGAAAGATCACTAGCTCTACTGATTAGCGAACGGAGTTTTGACATGTTGCTGGTCAGTGACGCCATTTTGGTAGTGTGTGCGGCTGGAGTTCGTGGAATAAGCGGCTATTTCACCCTTGTGTACTTGCGTACTTTGTGGCCTGTAGCAAAAGTTTTGAAAATACGTTAACTTTTTAATTACTTAGTCACGCCCAACATGTTTTCTAATATATTGTACAAATTTTTTTGCAAATGTTTTAGCTGTCACTATAGTAAAATGTTTTAAATGTATTTACAATTGAAACAAATAACGTATTTTATAAATCTGCAAAATATCGAGGTCGCGCTATAATTTCCGTACGTATTTGGCAAACCAGTTTTTTCTGCTATAATTTAATAAATGTGCATAATGTTATTTCGTGTACTATGTGAGCACTGGTACTATTTTAATGTAAACGTGTTTAAAAAAACAACTTAACGCTACCGTTCTTTTGTTATGTTTGATATATGCAAATTAAACTAACGCTTTAGTGTATGCAAAACGATGTTAGACGAAGCGCAGTCTTGGTGAGAAATCTCAGAAAAGTAAGATTTTAGGAGCATCGCCGTCAGGCAAAACGGATTTCGGGAAGGGTGTTAGATTTATGATAATAGGAAATGTTATGATAAAGGGTTACACCTAAAATATCAAAATACTAAAAAGTAATTCCTGGAGAGGAAAACACATGTTCCTTACTACGTCACTGACTGTACGAATTGTGATGGAACAACCTTATTAAAGAAAATGATTGTATTAATGACAATTCAATTATTTTATGATAATAAGATTTTCATGTTTCTTGGTGGTAAACCTGTTAGATTTATTCTTATAATAATGTTATTTACAGCCTACTTAAACAGATACTGTATGTTTATCACTTTTTAGCCTACTTTCCAAAGGAAAGAGAGGCTTATGAGATCACTTACCTATCTGTGTGTCTGTGTATGTATGTGCATGTGTCTCTGCGTGTTTGTTCCCCCCCCCCCCAAAAACATTTCAATATTTGAACGCTTCAACAGAATTTCACCAAACTTCGTACACACATAATACTTAGAAAGGACACCTGAATTTTAAAGTTTTCGACCATGTCGGGCATTTACTTTCAACACGGCGGTCATATAAAAATATTGGGTGATATGTCATGTCTCGGGAACAATTCAACATATTTAAACCAAATTTTGTATGTTGGCAGACCGTTGTGTAAGCATTCAGTTTTATGATATATATTATTTTTTATCCACCATTTTGTAAAATAGCACCAATTGAAGAAAATAAAGATTTTACATTATATCTTGTAAGCCATTCAACCAATTATTACCCAATTCTGCGTGTAAGTAACATTACGATAGTCCATGTAAACGTAAGTGATTGAACTTGATTAGTAAGTTATTTTCAAAATGGTGGCCATACAAATGTTTTAATTTTATTTAGTTTTTTTTTACAGCTAAATGAGACCTACACATATAAAAGCCGTCTACTGAGTAACGGAGTTCAGTTAAGTTACTTTAAAATTAAGCCATTTGCATTTTATTCGAAAGTGTCGAAAAGTAGTTGAAGTTACTTTACTTTGTAAAGTAACTTAAATTAAGTTATTTTTAAAATATAATTTACCGAACACTGAATTGACACCACACCAAACATTCACCTTCAGGCTGTCTAGCACAAGTTCATATGTTTCACGGGGGTTTTATGATCCCCAGATCCAAAGGTTATGCCGGTTCAGTACACATGAAAAATGAAATGTTGCTCCATCGCCGCAGACAATACGCTTCAGGAAGTTTTTATCTTCATCAATGAGGTCCAATATGTCTGCAGCAAATGTGTGCGCCGTGGTGTATCGTCTTTTTGCAGGGCCTGCACTTTGTATGCGTAGTATCCCAATTGCTTGTGCAGAACTTTGTGTACTGTAGATCGCGGCAACTGTAATTGCCTTGCGGCAGTGCGACCTGACTTACCAGGCTACGCAAGAAAGCAGCACGTACACGATCAAGGTTTTGAGCGCTCGTGCATGGCCGTCCAGAGCCCTTCTACTTCAGAACACTTCCATTTTCGGAGTCACGGTGGTGTAGAGGTTAGACTACTCGCCTCCAACCTAGGCGAACCGGGTTCGATTCCCGGTGGGGTCGCTCCCGGATTTTCGCATGTGGGAATCGTGCCGGACGATACTGCTGGTCGGCGGGTTTTTTTCGAGGATCTCCCGTTTCCCCCGCCCTTTCATTCCGGCGCTGCTCCATACTCACCTAAATCATCCTCATGGGCTCTCAAGACCTCGCCGTTAAGAGCCGCCCAAATCTCTTTACTCATACACTCACTCACTCACTCACTCACTCACTCACCCACTCACTCACTCACTCATTCACTTAAATTTCCATAAACTTACAGTACCACTCCCGTATTGCAGATCTTGAAGGTGGATTCTTTCCATACCTGATCCTGTAATTTTTTTTAACTTGTGTGTATTATTTGGTCTCAGTAAATTACGACACACATTGCGCCTTCCCTTTTGGTGGATTAGAAGTCGCACCCGAAAAAAAAAATTAGCTTCAAGACTTTGAGAAACGTTCTTTCACATACATAAAAACCGCACACGTTTTTTACCTTAGATTATTTTATAATGTACCGTTGAAGTTGTAATAATTTTTTTATATCCCTTATAGTGGATAGAGTTGGTCCCTCTCGCACTAAGGATCTAGATTACATTTATAACACAGGATCGGTAGTTTACTTTGTCGACGAATCATGTTACAAGTTGATGTATTCAGCGCCCGCCCTCGTTATGAACTGCTTACGTGCTAGTTTCGGCTTTAAAACACCGTTCCAGTTATCGAATGATAAGTCATGGTATACTAAGCTTTAAATAAAAAATGGCAGTCTGTTAAACCATTAAGCAGATACGCCTTTCGTATAGCAGTTGCCTCCCAGCATGCTAAATAATATCATCGCCCTAGACCGTCTGAGCAATCATTCGTCTGACTGCGTTTTTGTGCCAGCCTACTAATCACACAAAGTTATTTCGGGTTCAGAGGGACAGTTTCATATATAAACGCAGACCTACTGTATATACCTGCATACATACATAAAAGTATGCATGTATATGCTATATAATACCTACGTACATGACTGCATACGTACGTGCTTACATCTATTAAAATAAATTATATACCTTTTGTAGTATCATAACTTATTTTGGAAATAAGCTTGGTAGTGCATTTCTTTTCTTCACATTTCTTACTTAATTACTCCGGCTGTAAATATATGGTATACATGAAGAAGTAAATACAACAGCAATACCTTAAAAAAAATAGACGTTTCTTTACTTTAATTTATTTATTGATATTTACTTTCGTGATGATTGTTTTTTACACCGTGGAACGTAGAACCTACTATTAAGAAGTTTCTGAAGGGGCTAAAAAATTTTGGCTTATTAAAAATTTAAAGTTTGTAATTACTTCGATGCTTATATAACAGGTTCTAAATTAAATAAGCTTATTATGCAGGAAAACCTCTTAACACGGGATTTATTTAAGATTGTTTTACAGCAGTATGTAAAAGCAATTCGTGTTTTATTTCTAGAATAATTTTTCAGATTTTTATCAGACTGTTAAACTTGTATTCCATAACCTTACAGCCACCTGACACTTGCAATACCGGCCTGGAAAGATGCTGGAATGCATAGTATTCTCCGAACACCGAGCTTTACAGACGGGGGAAGCCCTCAGGAGTTTGGATGAATGAGGATGTGGTATGAATATGAAGAACTCCTCAGTGCTATTTTTTTTTCTCTCCCCATCCTCAGACTGTGTCGAGGGAGGTTTTTATTTTGCAACCCGAGTCCTCTCTCGGCGCCAAGATAGGGAGGGTTCCGGGAAGATGCAGTCGGTCGCACAGTAATGGTGAATCAAGGAAGAAGGGGAGGGAACAGCTATGATGAAGAAGAAATTACTAAAAGAAGCCTCCTCCGCCCGAGATTTTACGGTGAATGAATTTTTGTGGCAGTATTTTTACGTGCAGTAATTTTTTTTACAGCGACAGATGGAAACTATTATTAGAGACTCCGAAATTCCACGAATTAATTCGGCAACACGCTAGACTGTACATTTCTCTCTTTTATCAAGCTATAGAGTAAATAGTACACAGAGACGAAATTTCATGGCGGTTCCTTTGATGTGGGTGTACCCATTCTCCGATTGGCTCCGCGAAGCTCTGGGAATGAACCTTGTGTCTGATTGGCTATTACATACTGTTCCCTATTGGTTGGACTGGAGACTGGCGAGTATATTATCAGGCGCTGTTTGGCGAACGGCGTTCCAGAATCGTGTTGGCAGTGACGCCATTTTGCTGGCGTGTGCGGTTTGAGTTCGCGGTTCAAGTGGCTGTATTCTTAGGTAATCTGTGCTCAAGACGGTCGGTTGTGCAGAATTTGTTTTCTTATATGCACTACGTTTCGCCGATTTGGTCGCAGTTACGCTGCCTGTTTATTACTGGCTCATAGCGGATCCAAATGAGAAAATATTGCGAAGAAGTCGAAAACGATTCGGAAGTGTCCATTGCCGCTGCACAGAAGGATGGAGTTGTTCGCTAGTGACAGTGGCGTCAGGGTGAGAGCTGCGGCGTGTGTGTATCACCTGTCAAAACAACGTGGGTCACGCAGCGCGGTAGTAGATGTTATCAGTTTGGTCCGTATAACGCCAGCAGTGCCACGTGTTTTCCCTCCCTCCAGCGGCGAGCGTTCGGGAGGCTCCTTCCCTACACTGCCTCCCCTGCGTTCCCTTATCACAAAGCTGCGTGAACATTATTTTATAATTGGAACTTTACTATACTGCACTGAACTGCACTCGTTCCCGAGTGCCGCGTGTTTCATATACACTGCACTCAACACTGAGTGCGAGTTCAGATTGTTGATTGCAGTGTAAAAGTGTTCACTGAGTGCATATTCCTTGCAGTTTCTAGTGTCTCCAGAGTCTGTGCACCAGTTTGAGTGAAAGTATGGCCGACAATCAAACACTCGTTTCGGTAAATCACCGTCACGTGATAATTACACTGTCTAGTTATTATGGCCGACCCAGTGCAGTCAACAGTAAAACGCCNTTTTCAAGCAAGAAAGGGTTAAAAAAAAAAAAAAAAAAAATAGCACACTAATACAAAATCCTGAAACTTACTTACACACAAAATAAATTCGCGAAATTTCCGGCTTTGCAAATGTTATAATCAACGAGGGTGATGCATAAATCAAATTACACAGTGCTGTCAACAATTGTTTGTAGGAGCAAGGCATTGCCAATGTTACGATGGAATATAGCCGTATGAAAACACTCCGAATTCAGTGTGTTCCTCGGAGTTCAGCAGTAGCAGATGGTCACGTCCGCTCTTTCGTCCTAACTGAGGCAGGATCAACAATGGTGACCTGAAAATCTAACGCCAAGCGGAGCGGCCGCCCTGTCCCAGGGACGCTTTTGCCGTTTATCTCAATTTCCTTTCATACACTCTGGGTATCAAACGTATCAATCTAATATGCGAGAAACCGGGAAGATTCATGTTGAACTACACTGGTGTTTGCTGGAATGGAACTGGAATAGCGCGCGGGAGGGAATCATCCTCACCGCAGGCATCTGTGATCGAATTCGCGAATTCCCGAATGTGAATCAGAAACGCTGCCGTGTTGCCAACTGACTTGGTCACACTAGTAAAATTTCCTGTTTGCATGCACGAAGAAGAATATTTTGTAGGTGAATCATCCTGCCAAATTTTTTGAAGTCTCCACAAAATAATATTTAGTGGCCACAAAAGTCGAGTGATGACAACTAAATAATATTGTGTTTACCACAGACCATTTTGCGGTTGCTACAAAACGTTTTTCAGTGTGGATTTGGTGAGATGATGTAGGATAGATAAAGCCCCTGGATATGGAAGAGGAGAGGGGACACGCCGAGAAAATCCGTCTTGCCCGCTGTTAGATCGCCTCCACACTGCTCACGTACCGGAAGCCTGGGATATAACCGGGGACCTCAGCTTCAACGACGGAAGGGTAGTGTGACTAATGCGACCCAACACGCTCTTGAGGTTTCCGTCGAATTTCCTGGTCAGTGCTACACCTTGATCCCTCTGACCATGCGAGGGACTGGATTGAACGCTGTCTGGCCCGGATTTCGACGCCGTCAGCAACACTTGCCCAACTGCGCCACCCAGTGACGTAGCCAGAAACTGCTCAAAAGCGCGGTTAACGCTGACTGGTCGGAAAGAAGCGATATTACACTGCTATTAGTGGTGCTGATGTGTATACTAATTGTGACAAATACTAGGAGAAAATTCCTTTACAGTTAAAATAAAATGCATTGCAGCTTACGGCAGTTCCATATTTTCATCACAATTAAAAGCTCATTAATAACTAATACTAATTGATGGTGACCTTAGGGTCAAAAGGGAGGGGATTGCACTCTCCATACCACCCACCCCCTGGCTACGCCACAGGCGCCACCAGGTGGAATCTGCATGGAATTAAGTTACGCAGGATATTTGTCACCTTTACTGTCGTTTCCATGCGAAAGTTGCTGCCTGCACTGCTGCTAGAAGAAGGTGCTCGGAGTGCTGAATCAATCTTTCGATTTGTCTTGCAGTTTGTAGAGGAGGTGCAAAACGAAATGACTGACTTGTGGTGGCGTGTTTCGGAACACACGGAATTATGATAAACACTGGCTTCGTCGTATACGTATATGCCGTAGTAGCAAATTTTGTGCGGGAAAATGAACACCCATCAAAATGGTATTTTGTTACAACATTTTTCATAACTCTCCAAACGAATGGTGTCGAGAAGTAGAAACTGCTGAATTGTCATTTATACACGTAGAAACTTCCACCGAACACCTTTGTACTTGTACTTAATTCAACGCACTCCGTAACAACTTTCTCTACCTAACGTTTCAAAATCCAGATACATATACTTACGAGTGTATTAATTATTTCAGCTGTTTATAGAAGGTAAAAAACATCATGTTACAATTTCTCTCTCAAAAGTCGCTGGACTAAACCAAGTTCGTTAAGGGATGAAGGTTTTAATTAAATAAATAAGAGTTAATTATAATTTCCTAATTTTATTTACAACTACAAACAAAATTCTCTCGACATCTCATAATAAAGTGATATCACTTACTGTTTACAATTAATGACTTCAATCAATAAAACTTGTTACCTCAAAGAAATGAACATAATTAAATAATTTAAAAAATTAGTTACAATAGACAATGTATCGAAACCTATTCAATTATTTTACGAATTATATGTCTATATTTGACAGTTCTAATATTTACATAAAGTCCGTATCAAATGTTATTCAGTCCCATCAGTCCGCAATGTTCTAGAGTTCTCCAAGCGGCCTCATGCACAGTAGTCTTCACTTGCCGGGTTTCACGCCCCCTCGTCCATTCACACCACAAACACTTCGTCCGCCGTCGCCTCGCAATCTCCCGTCGTCGTCCGTCCTCTGCACGTCGCTCGATTACCACACTCAGCTAATCGGCTTCTACCAAGACTGCCGACAGTCCAACTGTGGCTTGTATTTATAGGGTAGTAGGCCATCGCCCAGAAATTTCTCTAAATCCCGCGTTGCGCGGAGGGCCCTAATTCCCATAATATTCTTGCGCATCCTCTAAACTCATCGGCTTCTCCAGCGGGGGGAGGAGGAGGGTCTGTGACGTTAGCTACGTCACCGCTGTCAGTCATTCCCCGGCTGCCCAGAGGTGCCCCTCCCCCCTCCTTTTCCAGAGCCGTACCGCGCATAACGGGAGCGTGCCACCGGTAGGCACGGGTAGGAATAGGGAGACAGTGTGGGCTCTGCAGTTTTTCACCAGCAGCAAGGGCAGTCGGAGAGCGGCTGGAGGCGAGAGAAAGTTTAGCGATCAATATCCGGGGTGGGAGTGAACGAACCCCCTCCCACGGCACGGGACTGCACCCTCCTGCACCGCCCACGAGTGCCGACTGGCCGCGCCGTCTGCAGCTACCCGATGGCAGCCCACCACGATCTCANGGCTCTGCAGTTTTTCACCAGCAGCAAGGGCAGTCGGAGAGCGGCTGGAGGCGAGAGAAAGTTTAGCGATCAATATCCGGGGTGGGAGTGAACGAACCCCCTCCCACGGCACGGGACTGCACCCTCCTGCACCGCCCACGAGTGCCGACTGGCCGCGCCGTCTGCAGCTACCCGATGGCAGCCCACCACGATCTCATCCACGTGACGGGTGGGATAAACACTGGGAATGGTCCAGCCATTCCCACTACTCGTGCCGGAGGCGTCATAACTGGCCTAAAAGCTGTTTCACTTAAATTCGCAGGGTAAATCAAAGCCCCCGATGAAGACCCTATGGCCCCTAGTCTCTCGGCTATTTCATCAATTTCAGGCTACTGTCGCGAGTAAAACCCCTTGTTAATGTTGCGCTGTGATTTGTTACGAGCAAGAAGTGTATTCCGTGGTGTACGCCGACTTGTAATGAACTTGGAGTTGGTAATTGTACACCTGCTAGTACGGTGTAAGGACGACAATGTTCCATTACTTTCATGTGTGTATGTATGTATGTATGTATGTATATATATATAATGTGTGTGTGAGAGAGAGAGATTATACACGAAATTCTATAGCTATGTCGGTCAGTAAAACTTTCTTGTACTGTGTAACTAGTGGTTACAGTAGTCCAGATCCATTATATTTAATTAGTATTGTGGTTGTAAGTTAATTAAAATAAAAAGCATTTTGCAAATGTTAAATCGCGAATGCCAAAAATGCAGTCGTAGTTTATGTTATTGATAGTGTTGCAGCATAAATTTCATTATTTTATTCCTTGTAAATTTTTTGAGATCTGATTTATCTTAGTTGGTGGCGCGAGGCTCAGCTTATTTCTATGTACTGTTTACTTTCTTGATGTTAATTGTAGACTTGGTAATAAAAGGAATTTTTAAAAAACATATCGTTTCAAAGTTTTAAGTAGGCTATATTTTTTAAACCACAGTTATGTCCATCGTACTGGTACTGTTTACGATTAAGTGAGCACTTTTGAAATCAACATTTGGAAAATGTCACTGACTCTACCTCCACGTATTTTAACAGGCACGCTGATTGGCATGTGCCCAGTTAAGTTGGTAATAACGGAGGGAAAGTAGTTCCATTTCTTAAATTGAATTAAAAGTGTTTGACAAACATTTATTAGTATTGAAATTATTTATTTTCCTTTGTGTTTTTTTATTGTATCTTAGTGTAAGAATAAGTAAATTTGTAAAATATTTACTTTTACCAAATAATTTCACAGTTTCTCTTGGCCAACGCATGAAAAAAGTGAGCAGGCCCATGGGAATGTTAATTTGACATATTGTGGAAGAATACACAATAAGAATACAAGTAGATCTTAAGCAGGGCTTTCAAAAATGCTCAATGTATCGTGAGCATCCTATAGTGGGGAGGGGACACAGATGAATCTGAATACAGCACACAGCAGCCAGTCAGACACAGGGTATGTTCCAGAGCCTCGGGCAGCCATTCCGCGAATGGGTACTCCCACCTCGAAAGAATCGCCACTCAATTTCACTTCTGTATATTTCCTTATCCTGCGGCGTCCCATCGACCGTGCCTCGAGCTGTAAACATCGTGTGTAAAACAGAAAGGAAAAAAAAACACTTAAGGTATAAGTGTAGAAACCGTGAACAGACTAGGTATATCAGGTTATTTGTTGCCTGACAACTCGTACATTTTGTTTCAAGTACAGTAGTAAGTGGCAATTTTGAAAATGTTCTCTTCAAAACTTTAATTAGCGGAAATTCAAAGCCTGTGGGACATTCCGTTGATTGCAAAGGTCAACTAATAAACATGATTGACTGGCACAACGTTGACTTTTGACACAATTTGTTACCGGCGCATGGTGCTGCACCGGTTCTCCCTGCGGAAATAGTTCAGTTTCGTCAACAAGCGGTGGTTAATGCTTGTTCAATTCCATGAGTGGCAGAAGAATGTTAACGCAGTATTTTTTACAATAATGAAGTCTGTTCCACTGATTACGGAAACAATAAATGGTGCGGAAGAATCAGCGTGGAATAATTAAACCTATATTTCAGTGAACATAGGGAGCGTGCATAATTTACCTTGTGATGGTTATGTTTGTGAGTGAGGCAGAGATCAATGAAGAGTTACGGCCGACGCCGCCCGGCGTTTGTAAAGCGGTATCGCCTCTACGCACAAAGCGCTAGACTGGCATACAGTCTTTCCATCGGCAACTATAATTTTATTGGACGGGACTCTGTAGAAAAGTTCCATGAATCATCGCAGTTTCGCATGCATCGGTGAGTATAATCTGAGATATGACAGTCTAAAAAATAAGTTTTTAGCTATGTTGGAGGGCATGAAAATAATGGTTTACAATGTACGTTATGTCTTAAAAGTATAGATTGTTCATGGTAAAATGATCATATTTGAAAGCTATGCTTAAGATTTACTTGCATGCACATTGTGTGTTCTTCCACGATATGTACATTTAACGTTACCATGGGTCCAATCAAATTATTCATGCGTCGGTCAAGGACAACAATAGAATTTTTAGAAAATTAAATATTTTACAAATGTTTTATTTTTTCACTTTTTTGCATTAAAAAAAAACAAAAAGTGAAATGAGATATTGTAATATTCACAAATGTTTATTAAAATTTGTAATTAAACGTTTACACAAGGATCTACTTTCTCTCTGTCGTTGCCAACTTTACTGGGCGCGTGACACAGTCGATGTGCCCGTTAAAATATACTCGGGTAGGGGCAGTGACATTTTTCAAAGGCTGATTTCAAAAGTGCTCACTTTACCGGGAACAGCTTTTACCATCCCGTCATCGCGTAGAAAGTTTATTTTCTTAGGTAAACATATTGAGGGCATGTTTAATAGTTTCGTCAAAAAACACATTTTTCTAACACTCTGCAACTCATTTCAAGCGCCGGTAGGCGACCACCTTGCCTNATCGCGTAGAAAGTTTATTTTCTTAGGTAAACATATTGAGGGCATGTTTAATAGTTTCGTCAAAAAACACATTTTTCAAACACTCTGCAACTCATTTCAAGCGCCGGTAGGCGACCACCTTGCCTTATGTCTTTGTATAGAAATGCATTCTCAGATAATATACTGGAAACAATATAAACTAAACACTGGTCACCGTTAACCAATGACTTTTGAAATCATCTTTTTTAAACTGTCACTGCCCCTTCCTTCATAAAACTGGCAACACTGGCCGGCATCGCCCGGTGAAGTTGGAAACGACGGAAAATAGTTACATGTCTTAACGTTTAATTAAAAGTGTTTGGTAGATATTTGTGAATACTGTAATAATTAATTTATTTCTGTTTTCTTTTATGGCTGTAAGTGGAAGAATAATCAAATTTGTAAAATATTTACTTTTATAATAATTTTACTGTTTTCTCTTGACACATGCGTGCATAAAGTGTTCAGGCCCATGGCAATGTTAAGCAGGGCTTTCATAAGTGCTCAGTTTACCGCGAACATCCTATGAACTGAGACGCGTGCCTGTTCGATTTGGCGTTTGTCCGGTAAGCTGGCGAACATGTGTGGTCTTTGGCTTCTCCTGGCGCAGATGGCGTTTGTTTGTCCCCGCGCGTGTTGGCGTGACCATCTGCCTGACGCCCCTGCAAGGACCGGCCGGCTTCGCTGGGAGCGTTGGCGAGTCAGGCCATGTTCCAATTGGCACTTTTTGTTAACGAAATGGTCGCGTGGACCCTTTTGTCTACAAAATCTATGACGTATGTTTTGGAATTTGCGTTTTGCTAGCTTTGAAGTTGACAAATTACTAAGTACAAATTACCAAACCGCCGCCATATTAGTTTTGCCAACTTGAAACGTTTAGATGCAACTTATATGTGTGGTTATTAAAATAAACAACTACAATAATTATTTCACAAAGCAAGTTGCTGAAATATTTTTGAAATAATTTTCTCGTGAAGCAATTTTTGTTAAGTAACAATTTTACATCATATTTGTTTTATCTTGTTAATTTTAAATTTTAAACGGTCGTCTTACCACTTTCGGGAAATTAATTTTTATTTTAAGACTTCGCGGAATTTTAATTTTGCAATCATGGTAACGCCGAAATAATAGCAGCGTGGCGTGCTAGACAGTTAAGTGTCGCGGTGTTCCGACTAAACCTTACAAAAAAAAAAATAAAAAAAAAACTCGAAATTAATTAGAACACGACCTCAGTCATTGGTAGTTCCAGCTCATTGCAAGTGTCTACAGACTCTGGAAGATTAGCGGGTTTATTTCGGGACAATCTTGAAATCAAAAACTCGTACATTAACTCTGTCGGATACCAAAAAAATTATAATTTTGTATTTGTAGTAAGTATTGTTCAACTTGCACGCATTGTATGTGATGCCATTTTCCTAGAATAAAAANTTATAATTTTGTATTTGTAGTAAGTATTGTTCAACTTGCACGCATTGTATGTGATGCCATTTTCCTAGAATAAAAAGTTACACTTAATTTGGTTTAATAATTTGGTGTAAAATCCAAAATTTTCCTTTTTTTTCTGCAGCCGTAAANTTATAATTTTGTATTTGTAGTAAGTATTGTTCAACTTGCACGCATTGTATGTGATGCCATTTTCCTAGAATAAAAAAGTTACACTTAATTTGGTTTAATAATTTGGTGTAAAATCCAAAATTTTCCTTTTTTTTCTGCAGCCGTAAANAAAAAAGTTACACTTAATTTGGTTTAATAATTTGGTGTAAAATCCAAAATTTTCCTTTTTTTTCTGCAGCCGTAAAAACAAATACTAAGTTGTACAAATGAAAAAAATTGACAAAGTAAACTAATGCTGTGGGCTACCACGTGACACTTATGTAATTACCAAAAAACACACCATAAATATAAGAGAAAATGTTAAATATAAAAAAAATTGCATATTTTTAACATTTTTTTAAACATGCATAAACTGTTACTTGGTGATTACATATACATATGTCAAGCGGTAGCCCATGGTATTAATTAACTTTTTTTTTATTTTACAACTTTGTTAGTATTTATTATTATAACTGCAGCAAAACAAAATAAAAATTGGATTTGACATCAAATTATTTAAAAAATATAAAGCGTAATTATTTTTTATTGGAGGAAAATGGCATCGCATGCAATGCGTACGAGCTGAACAATGTTTTGTACGCATTATTTGACACCTCCTTCAGAATCGCGAGCCAGTAATAAACACAGGCCTAATTATAGCCTTTCACTGTGACAGCAAGCAGCCAATGAGGCGTAGACTTCGTTTAAAGATTTGGTTTTTTTAATGTAGTATTTAGGGAGATACAACGTGTAATGTTCTGTAAATAGTACCGCCAAACCACCCAAGTGTATTTATTAAAACAAAAATGATACCTCAAATCCATGCCAATGTTTCCTTGCAAACCACAGTGATCACGAAAACTAAGATCATCGAACCAAATACTTGACTCCTTATAGCTACGCGGATTCGCGGACATAGAAGAGTTGGGAGTTGACCAGCTTTCTTACGTTCTTCCGTACGTATCCGTATACGCAAGGGTCCCACTGGAGATTGAACACGGAGTGTTTCATGTTGTACGCCTCCGTGATCAAGGAGCGTGCAAGGGTAGAGTTGCAACTCAACGGTATAACGACAGAACCTTATCTTTTTAATTTGTTTGCCGAAGTCAGCTGAAGTAGGTTCCACGGTATTGCCAACGTTAAAAGACAAAACTACAAATGCTATTTTTNTTGTTTGCCGAAGTCAGCTGAAGTAGGTTCCACGGTATTGCCAACGTTAAAAGACAAAACTACAAATGCTATTTTTGTCATGTTGGCAAACAAAGCGCTTGACGTCGCCAGTCTTTTACTTCCTGCGCTTTCTGGGGAAAATTGATTGCGCAATTTATTCACAGTTATTTCATAGCTAAAATGCACTTGAGAGAACTATCGTANCTTTCTGGGGAAAATTGATTGCGCAATTTATTCACAGTTATTTCATAGCTAAAATGCACTTGAGAGAACTATCGTAATCATGAAGATGAAACACTACTTTACAAACAGTTTCATGCAAATATTCACGAAAAGACACGTAGACAAAGAATATTGTGCTACCACAAAAAAAAANACTTTACAAACAGTTTCATGCAAATATTCACGAAAAGACACGTAGACAAAGAATATTGTGCTACCACAAAAAAAAAACATTTAACCAAGCTCGTGTTCATATACATAATATCTAGAAACAAAGTATTTGATCTTTTATTGTATNAAAAAAAAAACATTTAACCAAGCTCGTGTTCATATACATAATATCTAGAAACAAAGTATTTGATCTTTTATTGTATATTTAAGTGATGCTGAAGTAGTAAATATTATGTTTTAATATTCAACATTTTTTTATGCCGAAGTTGTAAACGCCGTAGAACCTCGAGTTCGGGTATTCTTCGGTAAGGATTGGTTTTCCTCATTCGAGTTGCTAGGGCCTGTCCGTGTAAATATTGGTTTCCGTGTCACGGAGAGATCCTGAAACCTTATTTACAACATATTATGTGTGACTGATGGGAACGTCCCAGGAAAGAATGTGGGGGAAGAGGTGAGGTCATGCGGCCGAGCAGGCTGCAATACGTGCACTACTGTGCAAAGCAAAAACATATTCTTGTAATATTTCAAGACATTGTGGAAAATGTTGTAGGCATAAGATGCAAACGTTTCTTTTCTTTATATATATATAATTTTTTTTTTTTGCAAATTAAGGATAATAATGAAAGAGTGAGTTCTGCTTCTTAGTCGCTTCTTAGTCGAAGTAATATGCCGCTTTATGCGCGTTAAGTTAGCATAAAAAACCAAACTACGCAGCAAGAAATACATAAGTACACTAATTTAAACAGTAAACATTACTGATGAAATTTCGATCAAACTCTGACACACACAATGATACGAGTTTTTGTTTTCTGCTTCATTTGCATTGGGATTAACATACAGAACTAAGGTATCTACAGTTTTGGAAAAGAAATGCNGTTTTTGTTTTCTGCTTCATTTGCATTGGGATTAACATACAGAACTAAGGTATCTACAGTTTTGGAAAAGAAATGCGAAAGCTGAAAATGAAACGTTAAGTTTTAAAAGGCAACAATGATTTATGGCAGTTTTTTCCCCAGCTATCAATTTAATACAACTTTACATCTGTAAATGATTTGTTTACCAAAACTTAATTTAACCAGAAAGTATATCTAATAAATGCATTTTGCCTCGTGCTTATGACCTGGAAACGTGTTGCAAGTTTTTATATCATCTCCAAATATGACTTGGTATTGTATTGAAAATACATGCCTTCACATTATTAAATCGAATGAAACAGTGATATTTATTTTCTAAATCAATCGATTTAACAAAGTATTACACTGACATACCACACTGAGAAAAATATTTTGTTGAATAAAACGAATTTTGTTTGACGCAATCAAATTGATTGTTTGTATAGGGGCAATGAAATAGTTTGTTGTTGAAACCAAATTATTTTGCTGCCCCAAACCAAGNTCAAATTGATTGTTTGTATAGGGGCAATGAAATAGTTTGTTGTTGAAACCAAATTATTTTGCTGCCCCAAACCAAGATTTATTTGGCGCATCTAAATATTTGTTTGGCCCTTCTTACATTAAAAGTTTCTGCAAAAAAATGTTTTTTGAAACTCGACCGCGATTTGAACCTAGACCAGCTGTGCACGGCCACTTTAGCAACCTCAGCTTAAGTGACTGCTGGTGAAATAGGAATGTTTTTAAATACAACCATTTCAAATACTAGAGAACATGCGAAAATAAACATTTCAAGTTTTACATCTACTTTTTAGTTTTCTGATGAACCAGTTTTATTAGGATGTTTATACTATTACTAAGCAATATCAAATACATTAACAACACTGTTATTATCGTAATCGTCACAAAAATACAAGATCTCAAGCTGTATTTTCGAACGAAGACAATCAATCAAATGAGTGGTCCAAACAAATATATACAGTTGTTTCAACCAAACATTTTGTTGGCAGTCTTAATTTCTTTTGGGGCAATACAGAAGTTTTGTTAATTCAAACGTGTAATTTGTAAGACGAACAAAATTAATTTTGTTGTCTTTCAAGTTTTGTTGAATGTTCTCTGAGTGCAGTCGTTTGACAGTTTGCTGCTTGGCTTCGACCGATGTTTGCGCACGACTTCGCCAGTGGTCTGGCGACGAGTAAACAACTCGCTGCTCACCCCGCCCCGGGTTTTCCTGGAATCGACCTGCTGTCCCGCCCAGCACAGCAACCCCGCCTCTGCCATGTGTAGGAGGACCCCCGTCGTTCACGCACTGTAAAACCACGAGCACAGTGTTTGAGGGGTATCATTTTTATGTTTTCGTTAGCGCACTCAAAACCCGAATCAGTGATATCCTCAGTGAAGTACTAGTAACTGGAAGTCATTCAAGATGCGGTTACAGACTGGCTAGTCAGTCGAATGAACGGGGAATCATTATCATGTCTGGATGTACGTGCTGTTATTAATTCCCGTTCTCACGTTCTCGAGATGGAGACTTCGATAATTTTCTACACAGTAAATTACTTGAAACGTTGTCATGTCAATATTAACCAAATCCATTATGTATAT
>NQII01005274.1:12401-23919 GCA_002778355.1 Clitarchus hookeri | reverse complement strand
TATATATATGTATATATATGTGTGTATGTGTGTGTGTGTGTGTGCCTAATACATAAATAATTTTGGAGGTTGGTGGGATTGTACGTCTGCACAAAACTTATAGTACATACAACACGCGTTCGCAAGACAACCACACTTCTCATTACTCTGCTCGCGCTCTTAAAGTTGAGCAAAAAAATAATAAATTGGCAAACGAGTAGAGATCGTTTGGCCACCGAAAAATACTTAAAATGGTTATTGCCCATTTAAATGGATTTGCACAATTTAAACCCAACCTGTTCACAGGTATCCACCATTTTTTAACGCCACGAAGCGACCTTTAAATCAGTGAGATTGAGCTACCGTACCATAAGTAAGCTGCAATTGATTTCAAGTGGAGTCATTTTCACTGCTTGCAAATTATTTGGTTCCGATTCCACTATTTCAGGTTAAGAGTGTGGAAATATTGGTTTAATACATTTTGTTAACAGAGAAGACTCGTCACCCCGTATGATTACGTCATTCCTGTTGTTTTTAATACTAACGCACAAAAATGATTTTTGAAGATATATTAAGAATTATGCTTCGACATCCTTTTCTGCTAAATCATTAACGAGAGTTGTTTAACACTCTGGTGCAGTGCAGATCTTGTATTGGCTTTTTAGTGCCGAACGGTTGGCTGCAACATGTTGGCGTTACGGGCAGCTTGCGCGGTGTAGTATTGCACACGTGCATATACAGAAACTGTGTGGTAAAGTAGCCCGGGATCTCTCTCAAAAGTGTAAAGACTCGTAGAGAATTATCACTTATGTTACGATAGCTGTCTTTTACACTGCCGTCGCTCTACTTGTATTAGTTAGAATGGAATAATTTGAGAATTATAGTACTAACTAGAGGATAGTGTATAACGAATTTTGATTCACGCGAAGCTATAAGAGAAAATCAGGTAACTTGCGTTTACACACAGTAACAAACAGGAATATTAATGGGGTGTAACAGTTTATTTTACGACTGAAGTTGGTTGAAATATGCAAAGTGCAAATTCAGTGAGTAAGCTAATTATTTTCAACTCTCGTCATATATTTACCCATAATACGCAATATGTAAATGCAACTAATGTTGCGTCCCTTATTTGCCACTGTGCGAAGTTTTCCTTGTTAGCAACCACTGGATGTGGGAAAACATACAGCTGTTGGCAACAACGCCTGGCGGTCCACAAACAGATGACGCGGCGTAACATAAACTTGCAGCTTGCCAAGCAGCAAACTTCCCGTCTTCCCGCTTTCCAAAAGTGCTCAAAGGAGGAGAATGTCTGTACGTCTAGAATGTCTGTACGTGGGCACCGACTTCAAATTGTTAAGCTATGGAATTTGATTCTTTATATTATGAATAAGAACTATACTTGTTTCATAGCCAGTTAAATATTCTGAAGAAAAAAAAATTTCCCCCAGATTTTCGTGTATTCTGCCGCCAAATGTGAAGACTATTATTGGCTTCTGTTGAATAACGGGTATTAATATGTCGACCAAGAAATTTATAAATTAGTATAAACATGAGTTATATGTTTTAATTACGGTAGTTGTTACTACCCTTTTTAGAAACAATTGAGAAACAATTAAAGCATCACATTTATATAAGACGCTGACACGCAGGACCACTAATCCTATTTCACTGTCTGTATTGTAGATTTGTCAATCAAGTAGACCAACAGTGCATGTTACCGGTAGGATTATTTTATTTAACGTCGAGTTCATTAGTGTTTTAATAACTGTGAACCAGCTGTAGATTACTTACTTTACCACAAAACTAGCAGGATTCACAGTTGGCTAAGTGGGTCTAGTCCTGTCGTAAAAGCACATCTCCGTGTTATTGCACGAATAGCAGTGGAGCGGGTTGGATGGTGTTACGTTGTTCGGTGTTACGTGTTCGAACACCACAAACGAATGACATTATGTGCTGTTGCCCCCCACACTATAGTCTATTCGCGGTATCTTCACACGTTTTGAATCAAAGTGAAAAATTACCCCATGTACGACGTGTTTGGTTGTTTACTAAGTATGTCGCGTATCGCAAGCATTTTGTATTTCTGTTATAATGTGTCTTATTTTTGGTTAAACTGAACTTTTGCTTATATTTTATCTTTACATTATAATATTTAACTTATAACAATATGAATAAGAAAAGGGAGAAAATATGTGTGTTGGTAATGCCTAGTAAGGAATAGTTCTCATGCAAAACACCATTAAATTGATTACTTGCGAATTCGGTGTGATGTCCCTTTGGTGTAATTGTCTATACTTGGTTTAACTTTGTTTGAATGAGGTGGAGGAATATTCTGAAATTATAACTCTAACATAACCTCAGAAATGTTGGAAGTAACCGTGAATAGACTATACAGTTGTAGGTGTTAATTATTTTTATATATAAATTATTATTACGTTCTGAAGAAGTCTAATAAACACATTTAGGCCCATGCCTTCCTTTTAAAGACTTGCGCCTTGCCCGACCAGCAAGGATATTTTTTAAAAACTGTAGTATGCTCAGGACCTCTAAAATTTTATTAAGGCAGGCGACAAGTTTTAAAATAATATAATTCAACTCCGGTGAAGTTTGAGTCCTATGACAAAAAAAAATCTCATCAAAGTCTTTGTCCCGAACTATTATAACGGGCGATAAAAATACGAGTCCTGGCGCAAATAGAAGTATAAATAGGCTAGCCGAATAAACGAAGTATCCTTCATACCAGGTCCGCAGTAGAAAAGTGGGACTCCTCACTTCTTTCTAGACAAATAATCTGCATGCCAGTCCTGCTCTACCGCAGTAGAACAGCAACTACCATGAGAAAACTCTTGCCCACAGAGAAAAACGGCTGAGATAGTCCTACGAGAAACGGAAGTTAAGTGAGTAAAACTGAATCTAGAATGTTTTTGTTCAGTAAAGAACATGCAGAACACACACATCATAGTATTTCCGGATGTTGGACACTTTTCACGAGACTTTTTCCCCTAGCTGCCTTGGTCGTCTCTCAGACCAGAACTCCGACGTAAATTATTTTAGCGAGACCTGACATCGGCGTATCGTTATACCTGACGTCACAGTTGGGGTGTCTGTTAAACATCGGGCTTTGAAAACACATTATTGGTGTCTGTCAGGCATGTCCGGGGTGATCGTCTTTAGACAATCCTCCTCTTTCTTATACGTGGAGATCAAAGAGACCGCTGACCCAGCACCCAATTTTCGGAGTGGGAAGGGATGGATAGTGGAAGTAGGGATTGTTGCCAAGAAAGGCGGCGCATTCCCGCATCAGTAATTCGACCACCTGTACGCGACAAAGACGCTCCTCCACCACGACCATTACCGGGCTTTCTCGAACAAGCGGGTCGTGTGCATTTTGAGGTGTAGTGGAGAAGGCCGGGTCGTGAGAAGATGGACATAGTCTCAGAATATCGACGAGTACGTGACGTCACGTGCTTGTACAAACACACGCCAGTGGAGAGGCCGCTAAATGTGACTGTCTCTTGTCTTGTCTGTGCTGAGGTCGCTGTGTGGTCCACTATTGTCGCTTGTACGTTGGTATTAATGTGGATCTGTATGTCGCTTAACAGGAAACTAGTTCGTGGGCAGGTGCACCTACCTCTGACCAGCGACACCAAATGCCGATGCTCTGCTATAGTATGTATCACGATAGAGTGCACCTTTTCGGCATTTCTGAAGGAAGTCCTACGAGTATTTGCAGCTGTTTTCATGGATACAGCGGCATCTTCTCCCGCCATAGATGGTGTTAACATAAACACACTCAGCTGAATGACAACATGTCCTGTATGTGGACAGAACATATTTAGCCATGGAAATAACTGTTCACAAGTTGTCTTTCAGAACTGTAAAAAAGTGGGCTCATTCGTGAGACAGACTATAACACTTATCGTCCAGTTTGTTGCGCAGTTCTCTTGTGTGACCATTCAACCTTGCGGACACCAACTTAACGACCTCGCTCAAAAGTCCGTTAATTGTACAAATGATGCTTGCCCACGCCATCCTGGCACGCCAACAAACGTTCAACATAACTCCAGAGCACAGCACAGCGCTGGAAACCACAGGTTCCTTCCTCTGGAGATAACGAAATTGCTGATGAGTACGGTCACCTGTTTTTCGCACTGGCCAGACTTGGAATGGAGTAGAGAGATTTGGGCGGCTCTTAACATTGAGATCTTGAGAGCCGATGAGGGTGAAGCGAGGTGAGTATGGAGCAGCGCCGATGTGCAAGGGCGGGGGAACGAGATATTCCGAGAAAACCCGCAGACCAGTGGCATCATCTGGTACGATTCCCACGTGCGAAAATCCGGGAACGACCCCGCCGCGAATCAAACCCGGTTCGCCTAGGTGGTAGGCGAGTAGTCTTACCACTTCACCACCGCGGCCTCCTGGCTAAACTTCAATATCCTACATGCACACTTTTACAATTTTGTTTGGTTATTGGCAGCATGTCTTTCTAAGAAGACAGTGTTTTGCCTGACTGCACCAATCAGAATTAAGTTACTCCCACACCTTACTTCCGTGATTCGTTGCCAGACATCTAGGACGTGTGGCAGTAAAAATCTTTCAATTACGAAGTGGATCTGAATTCAAGTGTTTTGGAGTACAACTAAGTGTGGCTTTT
Source organism: Clitarchus hookeri (assembly GCA_002778355.1). Lineage (NCBI taxonomy): Eukaryota > Metazoa > Arthropoda > Insecta > Phasmatodea > Phasmatidae > Clitarchus > Clitarchus hookeri. Next base: position 19,283 of record NQII01005274.1, on the reverse strand, counting down.
TTTTTTTTTGCTAAAAACAGGTGCCTCTACTAATACGTTTTCAGATTTACGGCAACACAACATTTTAGGTTCCATTTGTCCATTTCAGCTCTGCACCCTTGATCTTTGTTCCATCTCTGTAGGCTGTTCGCAGTTACTTCCAACTTTTCTGAAGCCCTGCTAAAGTGAAAATAAAGGAGCCTAGAAGGAATATGAGGACCTCCCCCCCCCCCGGCCTAAATAGATTGGACAAGAGAGACAGGGAGTAATGAGGGAGCTTGAGAAACAAAAAAAGGAGACCAAGAGGAATATGAGAAAACCCCAAGGTATAGAGCAGGCGGGAGTGAACGGGCGTGGGTGAGAGAGACTGGAAGGAATGCGAGAAGTTGCAGACATGGCAATGAACTCGGAACATTCTACAGACTAGATGGATGTTTCTGGCATTGGATGACAGAGCGTGCTTGTAAATGATTGCACACTCCGGCGTGCATTTGCACAATTTCCGCCTAATTCCGCGGGTGTGCAGAAGTCAGCCGCATTGTGTAAAACACTTTTTTGCGGAAAATTTTTCTGTTTTCGAGGGAAATTTGTTTCGATTTTGGCGGTTCTTGAGGTGGAAAAGAGACATTTTGATGGTAGGGCGAGAAGAAAAAAAGGAGGGAAAGGGCCGCGTCCGGCTCGTCCCCAGTTCCAGCCCCTGCCGATGAATCATCATTTCCCTACTGTTCCAGGTATTTTACTAAACCTTTTACGAAATCAGGTCATTCAAGTTGACAAACGATGCCATGAGGCTGCCGTAGTCAGAACTGACACAAGCTAATAAGGAATCTGGTATCGTGTAATGTGGTCGTTAGCACTTCCGCGTTTCCGTGTCCTGAACGTGTAAAATTCCTGCAGATGTGAGAGATTTGGACGGTGCGTACGGGAGTGAGGTGCAGCTGGAGCAGCGACGAAATGCAATCCTAGGGAAGACTGGAACACCCCGAGATGACCCACTGGTGTCCTCCACAATTCCCACATGAGAAAATACGAGTTTGGCTTTGGCTGTACTGGGAATCGAATTCGCTTCGCGTGTTGGGAGGCGAGTGGTCTGACAATTCCGCCACCGCTGCCCCACTGCCTGCTGTTGGACAGATAAACAGACTTCTTGCGCATTTCTACCCATGATTAATCTATTATTGGCGCTTTTTTTTTTCCTTCATTTTTGTATTCCTGCCATTACTCCAACACAGTTAACTGTTAGAGATCTTTGTACTGGCCCTTCGAAAAATAAAGTACGTGTAACTGCATATGTATTTGAACTTAAACACAGACTGCTTGCAGTAGTGTTAACAGTGATTTGGTAAAATTTTAAATTAGTGGCAGCTGAAATAGGTTTTATCTGTTTCATGCACGTCAGAGTAAAAATTGGCATTTTAATAACATTTTTATTATTTCAACAGTTCCATAGTGTCACTTGGTTGACGGATGGGTACTAATACATCGTTTCATGACAATGAGAACTTCTGTATGGCTGTAATTTAAACTAAAATCGTGTCTCAATATAAATAATCTCTAGAGAGAGCGCTTTTATCATTCACGTTACTTTATGTGTGCACTATTGTACACTTTCTTCTCTCCTTTTCTCTGTTTGGAGTGTTTTGTTTGGAAAACAGTTAAAACAGATAAGGAAACGTGAAAGATTTTTAACGCTGGTTTTTATCATTACAACCACGTGCAGAGACAGTTAAAATTAGCATCAACTTCTCAGGAAGTATAAAGTCTCCGCAGTATTTTGTTCAACAGCAATCTGCAATAATTTCGGTACGCACCTGAGAATAACTATGGCGTTTGCCAGGGAGAAATAGAGAGTGCAGCACGTATACATCTTCGTTCTGTATCTGTACTCATTTTCGTGCTCTCCCTGTGAGCAGTTTCTTTACTTGTGACTACGTAGCTGATGGCGACACAGCGAGTTCCCGAGGGGCGAGGGAGCACTCTGGGTAAATTGCGACAGCCCAGGAAAGACTTTCAGGACCAATCATGACTTCACGGCAGGCACGCGGCAGGTGGCGGACACGGAAGGTAAAGACAATTGACACCTGCCGGCGGCGGGCAGATCACACCTGCGACAGGACGGTACTCGGCGAGGGGAAGCCACGGCCCTGTTCCTGCAGGTCACAGCTGCGCTCGAGCGCACTGCTACGGTCTCCTTGTCGTCACACCAGCACTGGCCATGCGCCGGATTGTTCACGTATATAGAGACAAAACTGACGCCTGTGCGCCCAACTCCAGCCACAGGAGTCAGGAGGATGTCCTCGCGTGGCAGCAGTATGGCAGGACGTCGCTCGCGAATCAGTACCATAGAGTACATAAATAAGCAGATGCTAAATGGCGTGGTGGTTCCTTTGACGTGATCGTACCAATCCTCTGATTGGCTGCGTGAAGCTAACGGGTCATGTGTCTGATTGGCTACTTCATTCTTTAAAAAGTTCCCCATTGACTGGGCTGCCGGCTGGCTAGTAAGTTAACAGGCTTTAATTGGCGAAAAACCTTCCAACAGTTCACCTGACAGTGACGACATTTTGCTCGTGTGTGCAGCTGGAGTTCGCGTTATAAGTGACTGTTTCACCGCTGTATTCTTAAGTACTCTGTGTCGGTACCTAAAAAAGGACCAATAGTGGGCCTCCCACAGCAGGACGTACCCTGTCAGACGTAAAGTCGGTTTCCGTAGCATCACCGGCGACAAGTACGACCTGCCTGCAAGAAAAACCGCGCAGTTTGGGCCGCGCACTGACTTCTGTCTCCACTACTACGTCCTCCTTTCGAGTCAATTTTTTTTAAAATGCTTGACGACCATGAGTTCGCTCTCGTTCACCTTATAATGAGACTAATGAGTCATTAAAACATAATAAACTGAAAATATGTCGCTTTGGATGCTGCTAAGTGTATTTTCTAGAAGCTTGTACCATGGAATATAGCTCATTTATGATTTGAATAAAGACAGTTTTCCATCTGTAGGCAGTAGAATTCGGAGATTATTTCGTAACTTACGACGATGATAACAAACGGTGTTTCTGAAGAGGTCTTATACCTACATGTTTGAACAAAAATACACCAGAGAAGAACAATTGATAGGGATGCAACCCCTGTGAATAAACAAACATTTGTCAGTCACGCTGCGTTTCCTAGCTGCCGGCGATTCAAATGGATTCTTAGCTTTGTTTTCAAGATCTGAAGACAAGCTATTTCAGTAAGTTCCAGAAGTAGGTTCTGTAATCGCAGAGTTACTACAGGACTGCGTTGATGTAATTATTGAAAATGCTTTCATACCATTTTCCTTTATTTTTTAAACAAAATATTAAATATACCCACAAAGCAGAAAACAGGCACGTGAGATAAGAAATAAGGTTGTNAAGCAGAAAACAGGCACGTGAGATAAGAAATAAGGTTGTTATAACAGCAGTGAAACATGCCAGTATGTCAGCATTCTCCCCCTGCGTTATGTATGATTCTTGGTTGGATGCAGTAGCCACTGTGTTCTACATTTCCGTACAGAATCCAACATTTCACGTTGGTAAAGTTGGTTTTTAGGTCGATTGTCGTTTAAGTGTCTAGTAAAACCCTGGGTTGATAGATCGTGATCCGTAACTACTTCCGTTTGTCTTCAGTTTCTACTAAATATTTATAACTTATCATTAACTACTTGCCTCGTTTTTAAAATATATAGATATTTATGAAACAAACAAGAAAAACATTTAGTGGAGATTTTTATTTTATTTAACTTTTTGGGGGTACGATCTTAAAAGTAAAAAGGGGGATATAATGATAAGATAAAAATTAACTTTTGTATGGTCACAAAACATTTGAAATTTGCCCCCCTTCTGGAAACAAGAAATCGGCGCCTATGCATTGTCGTACATACCTAAGCATATCATATTTGACAACAAACTGTCCGTAGCGAGTTGACAATTGTCTCACCTTCATTTCATCTTCCTGTCCAAGCAGAGTAAATTCGCAATAAAATTTTTTATTGTTATAAATCGTTAAACATCAACTGTCTCAGTTTCCAAATCCTTTATTCGTTTCATAATAGGATTCTTTGGAGTTGATGTTTCGTTATGTTTGGAGGACTATAGTTATCCCGTGGATTCCAGGTATTTCTTTCCTCCACAGACAACAGAATCAAGTTTAAAACTTTGCCGTCTGACTTCATTTTAATGAATGAGTATTAGTAGTAGGAAATATACAGTTCATCTGCAAGGGATTGGTAATGGGGAGCTGGCGACCGCCATATTGAATTTTCCTTTTCCCCCATTTTCCTTAGAAATTTTCGCTTTTCCCTCAAAAACGTACAAAATTTCCCTTTTTCACTCAAAAATGTCCAAGATTACCCGAATTTCCATCTGTACCAACATTTTTATTAGTCACTCAGTCCGAAAATAGCATGACTATACAATGTGGCTAAGTGACTCATTTTTGGGGAATGAGGGTTTACCCTGATATTTACTCTCTGTCATTCCATGCCAGCACCATCCATCTTGTCTGAAGAACGTTCGAGTTCATTGCCCCGTCATGAAACTTCTCTCATTTCTTCCAGTCTATCTCACCCACGCCCATTCTCTCTCGCCTTCTCTATCCCTTGGGGTTTTCTCATATTACTTCCAGTCTCATTTATTCTCTCTCTTGCCTGTTCTATCCCTTGGTGGTTTTCTCGTATTCCTTCCGGTCTCCTTCACATTCACTCTTTTCTCTCTCTTGCCTTCCCAGCCCTCCATCTTGGATGTTCCCTCATCACCATCGTCTGCTGCCACCTTGGTTCTCTCAAATTCCTTCTGGTCTCCTTTCATCAGGTGTCCTGGCAGGAACGAGTCTCATGCTCTGTCATTACACCTGTGCATCACGGAGCGAAGCCGGCCCACGCACAGTAGCCTAGAGTCGCTCCGCACGCGCATGTACATCCTAAGCCCACTTAAGCATGGTTGGCTGTAATTTCCAAACCGTTTAAGATAGTCACCAAATGCATAACATAGGTATCACCCCCGACAAAGAAAAGGACCGCACGGTCAAGTATGCCCTAAACCTACATATAAGATAGTTGGCTGTGATTTCCTAACCTTTTTAAGATACAGCCGTCATATTCATAACTTAGGCATCACCCTCCATGACAAAAAGGACCGCATGGTCAAGTAGGCTTTAAACCCTCTTATAATCATAGTTAACTGTTATTTCCAAACCCTTAGGATACAGTCACCAAATTCGTAACATAGACATCACCCCCGACGAAGAACAGGGCCGTATGGTTAAGCATGCCCTTAACCTACTCATAAGCATAGTCGCCCACTTTTTCCCACCCATCGAAGCTATAGGCACCATATTCATATCATAACCATCACTTCTGATGAAGAACAGGGTGGTAGGGTCAAGTAAACTTTAAGGCATCTTATAAGCATAATCGACCACCATTTCCCATCCTCCGAAGTTATAGTAGTCAAATTAATAACATAGACATCGCCGCCGACAACGAACAGGATGGTATTGTTAAGTACGCCCTAAGCCCTCGTATAAGCATAGTTGGCTGCCATTTCCCACCCACCGAGACTATAGTCACCAAATTCATAACATAGGCATCAGTGGCGGATTTACCAGCAGGCTGAGTAGGCTGGAGCCTAGGGCGGCAGATTTTAGGGGTGGCAAATTTGGGACCAAATTTTTTTTTATGTCTTACAGAAATTAAAAAGATTCATATTTATATACCTAAATGTTATTAGGTCCACACAAACAATTCAACATGTAATATGTTTCACCACTTAGATAAATTTTTCTACAATTTGCGTAGTCGCGTTTGGTTGCGGCGCGGGAACGAGTGACATGACCGTTCGCTAAGTGTGTCTGGCCGAATTGACTGCACGAGCGCAGCGCGGCGCGGCCGCCGCGGGAGCCGAAGCGGGGTCGTGCTGTTGTAGGCATACGCCGCGTGGTGGCATTGAGTTCCAGAGAGATAGATATAGAGCGGCGGCCGGCGATACAAACGGGCAAGTCCCGTCCCGTATTTACTTTTTCTGGTTGTGTGCTGTAATTTTTCAAAGTGTTTCGTGGATTGTATGAATAATTTCATAGCATAATATCACCGGTGCGTAGAAACTTATAGTAGGTAAGTAATCATAATATATTACAATAAATCATCCGTAACGAATCAGTAAGACGTAATTTAACTTGATAAATAGCTGTTTCGGAAGCTATGCAAAGAAATTTCGATTTTTTTGTTATATCATACTTAAATAAATTTCTTGTACTTATGTTAGGTAATTATTCAATGTCTGAAGTCTGAACAAAGGATGTACGAGAAATAAAACTCCCAATGTAATCTTTTTTATTTCGGTTCTTGGAATCCAAGAAATTGTTAGAATGAGTGATGGGAGAAAGCGACTTAGTGGAGCTGAGTATAAAAAGAAGGCCAAAATGAAAAAAGAAGAACAAGAACAGATTATCCGTAAAACTATAAAAATTTACAGTTTTTTTAAAAGTGGATGTGGAAGTAGTGTTGAAAGACCAGGAACTTCAACAACATACACTGACACAATACAATCTGGAAAAGATGAAACGGATTTGAACTCTGCGGCCTAACAACAGTCATCTGTTGAACCATCTACTTTTGAAAAAACGGATATTTATGTTTTTGACGTAGGGTGGTAGAGGAATCATCAATAAGTATAACAATTGAAGATGCGTATCAGAATCAGACGTTAAGTAATGACCACGTGCAAACAACAGTAAATCTAAACAAAGCTCCAGCTTTATGGGAAATCAACGATACCTTAAGGGAGATTATCGCAAGGTACGGCTTCAATCATAACAAGTCATGTGACTTCTCTAAAAGTGAAAAAATATATGTTGATCAGCGTCGTTTCTTGCCAGTGAGTG